>JAWHQI010001155.1:0-109985 GCA_033032865.1 Dactylorhiza incarnata
TTTGGAACATGGTAGAAGAAGAATACACTCCTCCTACATTTTAGTTGGAGAGGTTATGCTAGAAAAACCCAAAGATAATGTGATGATCGGGATAACTCAAATGTAAAATAACGCAAAACCATATGCTCTAAATTTTGTGCGTTAGATAGAAATGAATTTAATAGAATTTCTGCATGTACTACTGCATATGAAATTTGGAATCATTTTAGAAGTTACTCATGAAGGTACTCGGCAGGTTAAGATTCCAAGCTTTTCCAACTGGAGTCAGAATTTGAAAAATTCTGATTGAATGAAGCAAGATGTTGATGGCATGTACACGCGCTTCACCAAGATCGTCAATGCCTCAAAAGATCTTGGAAAGACCTTCTCAAATGGGTACTTGGTCCGTAGATCCTTCGTTCTCTTCCTCCAAAATTCACCCGATTGTGACGGCTATTTCGGAGTCGCACAACTTAAGAACGCTCCAAGTTGAGAGCTCATTGGGAATCTCAAACCCATGGGGTAAGAACTCAAAATCCAATTTGATGAATACAACAACGAGCCAAAGAAAAGGCGTTGGCACTAAAATCAAAGAAAGAGTGCCAAGAGAATGAGGATGAAGATGAAGAAGTCTTTTGTTGAAGAACTTCCGAAAGTTCATGCGCAATCCGGAAAGGAGGAAACACCCTTGCGAAAATATTTCCAAAAGAGTGAAAGATGAAAGGGTCATCTTTAAAGAAGGAAAAAGAGAGCGACAATGAAGAAGAGAGACCTCCACCGAATGCTATCATTGTAGGAAGACGGGGCACATTCAGAGCCAGTGCCCAAAGTTCTTGAAGGAGAAGAAAGAAAAACGGCACAAAGGGAAGGAGAAGAAGAAAGTGCTAAAAGCTAGAACATGGGATGACTCCTCCTCCTCCTCCGAAGAATCAAGTGGGTCTTCATCAAGCGAAGATGAGGAAGCAAACATGTGCCTCATGGGACATGGAACGACGGCGACGACACCGGTGTTCATAGCGACACTGAGGTAACTCCTCCCACTTATGATGAACTCTTTAATGAATTCCTTGAAACTTGCAAAGCTTTTGATAAAATATGAAAGATTGTATTTTATTGAACCCGTGAAAATGAATCACTTATTAAAGAAAATCAAAAGCTTTCCAAAAATTAATTGTTTTAGAAAAGAGAAAGTTTCTTGCCAAGAGTGTGATCACTCCGCTAAATTGGCAAATGATATAAGAGTCACTTTCTAAAGCCCTCTCTCATGCCAAAACTCTTACAAAAGAGAAGGAGGAATTAGAAAAGAAATTAGAAGCCTCTCTTTTGCAAATCAAAAAAACAAAAAAGGTTTTGAAAATAAGTGTGTCATGATTGTGAAAGAAAATTCTTCACTTAAAGCACAAGTTCATGATCTCACCATGGCCATTAAAAATTTGGTATAGGCCAAAAATCACTGGAAATGATTCTAGGGTACCAGTGCCATGGATCTGGAAAATTTGGGCTCGGATATCGAGGAGAGGGCTACCGCCCAGCGTTAGCCACTAACGCCGGCGCTAGCACCTCATACCAGAAACCTGAATTTTCTTTAGCAAAAGATTTTTATTCAGTAAATCCAATTTGTTCCAGCAAGAAAATATTCCAGAAAAGGGCCTCACCCCCTTTATTTCGTGTGCAAACTGTTATAGGTTAGGTCACACATCTAGTTCTTGCAGGAAAATAAAACGAAATACTTTAAAGCAAATCTGGGTACCTAAGGATTCCACTTATTCTATGGGTGGTTCCACTTGGGTATCCGGATCTTTACTCTCATCTTCTTTCTAGATGTGCAGGCAAGCTAAGGACAATGAATACGTGTGGTACTTGGATTCAGGATGCTCCAAGCACATGACGGGCAATAAAGCGAAGTTCCTTAGCCTAGAAAGGAAGAAGGGAGGGATCGTGACGTTTGGTGACAACGAAAAGGAAGGATCATGGGAATTGGTACAGTTGGTAACGAATCCTTCACTATATCAAATGTTCTTTATTTAAAAGGGCTAACATAATCTTATTTCAATTAGCCAACTATGTGATAAAGGATTAGATGTTTTATTTGAATCTTCTACTAATCTATGCAAATATCTAATCCTATTACAAACAATATTTTACTAACTGCACCAAGAATACACAATGTATATATAGTTTCATTTCATGATCTTTCAAAATCATCTTTAAAATGTTTTATTACCAAAAATGATGACTTGAACTTTGGCATAGAAGGCTAGGACATGCTAGCACAAAGCTTATTGTAAAACTTGCCAAAAGAGATTTAATTAGAGGATTGCCTAGATTAAATAGAAATTTACCTTCACTTTGTTCACCATGTCAAAAAGGTAAAATTACTAGATCCTCTTTCAAAAGTAAAAATGTTATTTCTACTACAAGGCCTTTGTAATTAATTCATATGGATCTTTTTGGTCCCGTTAGCACCGCAAGTCTTGGTGGTAGATTATATACATATGTTTTAATAGATGATTTTTCTAGATATTGTTGGACAATATTTCTATCATCCAAATCCGAAGCGTTTTGTGAATTTTCAAAATTATGTACTCGTATTCAAAATGAAGTGATTTAAAAATTAAATGCATTCGCTCGGATCATGGAGGAAAATTTGAAAATGAAAAATTTACTTCTTATTGTGATATGTTAGGCATAAAACATGAGTTCTCCGCACCACGCACACCACAACAAAATGGTGTTGTAGAAAGAAAGAATAGGACACTTCAAGAGCTAGCACGCACTATGTAATGTGAATATAAATTACCTAAGTCCTTTTGGGTCGAAGCCGTAAACACATCATGTTATGTTATAAATAGAATCATGCTTCGCCCATCTTTAAATCTCACACCATATGAACTTTATTTTGAAAGAAGCCTAATGTTATCTTACTTCAAAGTTTTTGGTTGTAAATGCTTTATTTTAAATACAAAAGATAGCTTGGGAAAGTTTGATGAAAAATGTGATGAAGGAACATTTCTTGGATACTCTTCAACTAGTAAAGCTTATAGAGTTTGTAATAAGAACTAGAAAAGTTGAAGAGTTCATTAATGTGAAATTGATGAGTTGTTCCTTGTATAGAAAGACTTTCTGCAGGCAAAGAGGATGATCTATTACCTCCTTTGGAGCATGGTGATGAAGAACCTTCCAAAGAAGAAGAAGAGGAGGCCAAGAAAGATGAATATGTACCTCCAAGCGTCTTAAAATTCACAAAGGATCATCCACGGGAACTTATAATTGGTGAACCATCCATTGGGGTAAGAACTCGCTCTTCTCTTCATAAATCTTATTCAAATGTTTATTTTGTTTCCGAAATAGAACCAAAAACGTTTCTACTGCTTTAAACGAGGAATTCTGGTTTTGGCTATGAATGAAGAGTTAGAACAATTTGAGCGACATAATGTTTGAAATTAGTTGAAAGACCATCTAATCACACCGGTTGTAGGCGTAAAATGGATTTTCAAAAATAAATTAGATGGTGAGTCTAGAATATCTAGAAATAAAGTACGCTTAGTAGCACAAGGATATTCACAAATCGAGGGGATAGATTTTGATGAATCTTTTGCACCCGTTGCTAGATTGGAGTCTATAAGAATTTTTCTAGCATTTGCAAGCTTTAAAAGAATAAAACTATTTCAAATGGATGTGAAAAGTGCGTTTCTAAACGGGTTTGTAAAGAAGAAGTTTATGTTGAACAACCCCCGGTTTTATTAATGAAAAATTTCCAAATCATGTTTATAAACTAGAAAAAGCACTTTATGGTTTAAAACAAGCGCCTCGTGCATGGTATGAAAGACTTACATCATTTTTATTAAAGCACGGTTATATTATGGGAAGTGCGGATAATACTCTCTTCATTAAGCATAGTAATGATGATATAATTATTTTACAAATATATGTTGATGATATAATTTTTGGATATACTAATGAAGAGATGTGTAATGAAGTTATTTTAGTGATGAAGAATGAATTTGAAATGAGTCTAGTAGGAGAACTTTCTTATTTCCTTGTTTTTCAAATATCTCAAAGAATGGATGGTATCTTTGTTTGTCAAACAAAATATGTCCATGGTATGCTTAAACGTTTTGGATTTGAAAACCTTAAACATGCTTCTACACCAATGAGTGCGTCACTTAAATTAGGAAAATGAATCGGGAATTTCAATTGATCAAACCTTATATAGAGGTATGATAGGATCCCTACTTTATCTTAGTGCAACTAGACCCGATATTATGTTTGTCGTATGCTTATGTGCTCGATTTCAAGCCAATCCAAAAGAATCTCATTTAAAAGCGGTAAAACAAATTTTTAGATATCTCATTGGGTCATCTAGATTAGGAATGGTACCCACATAATGATTCATTTACATTGCATGGCTATTCCGATTCGGATTATGCTGGTTGTTCACTTGATAGAAAAAGCACTAGTGGTACTAGTCATTTTCTAGGACCTTCATTAGTTACATGGTCTAGTAGGAAACAAAATTCGGTTGCACTCTCCACACGGAGGCCGAATACATTGGATTAGGGAGTTGTTATGCACAAGCTCTATGGATGAGCCAAACTTTAGAGGACTTTGGTTTTCATCTAAAACTTATTGAATTAAATGTGACAACAAAGTGCCATTGATCTCACAAATAATCTGGTACACCACTCTAGATCCAAACATATAGATGTGCGTCATCATTTCATAAGGGATCACATTAAAAAGGAAAATGTAAGGATTAGTTTCATTGGCACGGACTCTTAACTTGCTGATATATTTACTAAACCTCTTCCCGATGCAAGGTTTCAAATGTTAAGATTGGAATTATGAGTCTTAGACATCTTAGGATGAATAACATGTAAAACGCTAATGATTTATGCAATTTGAGCAATCAAAACATCTCTGAATATTATACAATTTCTGCATAATACTACACTTAAGACCCCTAATCATTATCAAAAATCAAAAATTTAAAATTCCTAGAAAATTGTGTACTGTTTGCCGCGCTATCACTAGCGTCGGCACTAGCGTGGGTGTGTGATTTTTTTGTGTTTTAAATTTCTAAAAATCAACAAAAATATGTTAGTTTATTTGTGCAAATTTATTTTTGTGTTTCTGTCTATTTTATTTTTGTTTTATTTGAATTATGAAAAATCAACTACAAAATTCAAAAATACAAAAATATGTTTGTGTGATTTTTCTTTTTAAATAAAAAAAAATTTCAAAACAAAAAAAAACTGTATGATCTTTATTGCCAATATCAAGCATGTATGAATTCTATTATTTAGAAATTATTTACAATGTTAAAACATATTCTTTCAAATTACTATGAACATTGTTTTGCTTATCATGCTTTGATATATCTATTTAAAGTGCATCAATTGTATTGAAAAATGTGTAGAACCAAGCTTAGCATGCCTCTAAGTATGAGTAAATGTTTTATGATTGATATGATACATTTCACTCACTTATTTTGGTAATCAACATGTGTGTCTAAATCTAAAAATGTTTGCTTGTGTATTGTATTTTATACATGAATTAAAACTTGCATAACCTTATTGCCTACACTACATTTGAATTGCACTTATGAAATTTAGAAAAGTGGTTAAGTTAAAAATTGGGTTTGCAAAACAAGTGTATTCGGAGAATGTTGTCTCACAAATATGAAACAAAAAATTATATATGTAGACAAATATAACTAAACAAAGCACTACTTGAACCTCCTGATAAGTCTTCATAAGCATTGTGAGGTTGAGCACCTTGGAAAGAATAGTAAAGTGTCTTGTGCAAACTTTGGTTATTACACCACTTTGTTAAAAATTATGTGCATTAAAAGTGTGTGAAAGTAATTTACTTGTGTTTTATTGTGCACTTTACTTTACATATGTCTTGTATTTTGATGATTTAAATCCATTGTTAACATTGCCCAAAATACACTTATGTGCACATCATTATCTTTCATAACACTTCTTCTCATGAGTATTGGATTCTAATGCTTTATTTATACTACTCTTTATATAAGAAATGCACTAGATAACCTAGCATGATCTATACAATGTTTTGGTATTTCTTGAATTTAAAATTAAGTAACATTGTAGTATAATCTCTCTTTGATATGTTCATTTCATGCTTGGTATCTTATGAAAAACTTTGAGATTTCAAAAGGTTAAAACATCTTTCAATTTTGAACTAAAACTCATATTTTTTACTTATGCTTTTCATGCTTACAAAAATGTTTCTTATAATCTTCCGCTATGCTAAAACTCTTATCTATTTATTTGAAATCTCTTCAATACTATACTTAAATTCTTTATTTTTTTCTATATTACAAAAGCTCGATAATGCTTTATCTTTTTAAAATGCCTCCTTACTACCCTCACCCAACCTTCTTTTGATAATACCAAAAGGGGGAGATTAATTAAAGAAATCTATATAGGAGAAATATAGATAAATAAGGGGAGTAACACATAAATTCATGAAATCTATCATTTAGGGGGAGTAACACATAAATTGCATTTATGTAGGGGGAGCATTAAGATAGGGGGAGTATGCACATTATCATGCATATCATTTACTATAGTTGCACTTTTATCTTGCTTATCATATACTATAAACACTATTGTTGATTTCTTGCTTAGAGGATTTGTTATTATCAAAAGGGGGAGATTGTTGGACATGTGTGTCACATCCCTTTGTTTGAGAATAACAAATCCCATATTGTATTTGATATTGCTTGTAGTGTGTTTATAGTGTGCAGGAACTATATGTGCAATACTCCACAGGTATAAAGCAGCTTGGAACAATCTTTTGAAAGGAGCAGCACTAACGCCAGCGCTACCATTACCGCCAGCGCTAGCGCTACCGCCTGGCGCTATCTCGAGTTCGTGCACAGCGCCACGCCTCTGACGGTTCCGCAACCGCTCAGCACAACCGCTACCGCCAGCGCTAGTGCTAGCGCTATCTCAAGTTCGTGCACAGAGCCACGCAGCCGGCGGTTCCGCAACTGCTCAACATGACCGCTACCGCAGGCGCTATCAGCTACCGCAGGCGCTAGCTCCAAGAATTATAAAATGATGTATTCTCTCTCGTTTTGGGGTTAGAACTGTTGGAGCTTGCTTTCCGCATCTCTTGGTTTGAGAATAACAAATACCGTGTTGTATTTGATCTAGTCTTTTATGTGTTTATAGTGGCCAGGTTGTATAGGTTCAATGAGGAGACAAGTCCTCGTTCATGGGCATGATCCGAGAACGACAAGTCTCAGGTTGGATGAGTTTTGTGTGCTGATCTTAAAATGGCCATAACTTTCAATCCAGGAAGAGTTACGGAATGTGCCACCCCATTTCGGAGATGAGAACGACTCAATCTACAGTCTGGAGAAGTTTCGGATGGTAAAAATGAAGAGGAGATGTCGCTCAGGCGACAGCCACTGTCGCCTAGGCGACAGTCAATGTCGCCCAGGCGACAGTCAATGTCGCCCAGGCGACAGCAGAGAAGTTACAACTACTTTCCCCCACGGCAGCACGACGAAAAGCAGTTTTGAGATGTCGGAAATCCGACATCGATGTCGCCCAGGCGACAGCTCGGAGGTTACAACAACTGCCCACGACAGCACCACGACCGGCAGTTTTGCGCTGTCGGAAAATTCTGACAGTCACTGTCGGAATTCCGACAGCGATTTTCTATAAATTGACACCTTGTGTTCGTGCATTTCAACCACTGAAGATTCTAAGTCCCTTCCTGAGTGCATTCCATCCAGAGAGCTCCAGAACCTCATGAACTCCCATTTATGCTGAGAAGGTTTGAAGTTGTAGACGAGATCGGACGCGCTTCTACATCAAGGATCGTCTCGAGGCTTCAACCTTCCTTTCAGAGATCTGAATTTCTAGGGAGTTCTTATTTTATCTTGTATTTTCATTAGATACATTTACTTGTATTGGTAGGGAAAATTGCTTCCATTGTGCGGAGAGCGTCTAAGCCCTTGCGTGGCTTAGGGGAAAATCGCTTCCTTGTGCAGAGCGTCCAAGTCCTTGCGTGGCTTGGTGGGAAATCGTGGCCTTGTGTGCTACGTCTAGATCTTGGGAAGATCTAGAGGATAGGCTTGGGCTTGGTCTAGGGAGAGACAAGTGATAGTCTTCCGATCCTTAGGAGAAGGATTGGTAAACAAAAAGAAATTTACATTTGTACGCCTCCGATTTCTAGCGATATAGAAATCAAATTTATGTAAACACTTTTTCATATAATATAATCATGTCTCTTTTGTGTTTACTTGATTTCTATCATTTGGCGTATCTCTATTATATTGTGTTCTAAGTTTTCAATTCTAAATCTAAATTGTTTATGTCAATCTCCTTCATTATAAAACAATTTAGTAATTATCTTGAAAATTATAGAAGAATTTTATTCCCTTATTCACCCCCCCCCCCCCTCTAAGGGCGCCGTAAGATCCAACAAATGTCGCCCAGGAGACAGTCAATATCGCCCAGGCGACAGCAGAGAAGTTACAACTACTTTCCCCCACGGCAGCACGACGAAAAGCAGTTGTGAGATGTCGGAAATCCGACATCGATGTCGCCCAGGCAACAGCTCGGAGGTTACAACAACTGCCCACGACAGCACCACGACCGGCAGTTTTTGCGCTGTCGGAAAATTCCGACAGTCACTGTCGGAATTCCGACAGCGATTTTCTATAAATTGACACCTTGTGTTCGTGCATTTCAAACCACTGAAGATTCTAAGTCCCTTCCTGAGTGCATTCCATCCAGAGAGCTCCAGAACCTCATGAACTCCCATTTATGCTGAGAAGGTTTGAAGTTGAAGACGAGATCGACGCGCTTCTACATCAAGGATCATCTCGAGGCTTCAACCTTCCTTTCAGAGATCTGAATTTCTAGGGGAGTTCTTATTTTATCTTGTATTTTCATTTATATACATTTTACTTTGTATTGGTAGGGAAAATCGCTTCCTTGTGCGGAGCTTCTAAGCCCTTGCGTGGCTTAGGGGAAAATCGCTTCCTTGTGCGGAGCGTCCAAGTCCTTGCTTGCTTGGTGGGAAATCGTGGCCTTGTGTGCTACGTCTAGATCTTGGGAAGATCTAGAGGAATATGCTTGGGCTTGGTCTAGGGAGAGACAAGTGATAGCCTTCCGATCCTTGGGAGAAGGATTGGTAAACAAAAAGAAATTTACATTTGTACGCCTCGATTTCTAGCGATATAGAAATCAAATTTATGTAAACACTTTTTCATATAATATAATCCTGTCTCTTTTGTGTTTACTTGATTTCTATCATTTGGCGTAATCTCTATTATATTGTGTTCTAAGTTTTCAATTCTAAATCTAAATTGTTTATGTCAATCTCCTTCATTATAAAACAATTTAGTAATTATCTTGAAAATTATAGAAAGAATTTTATTCCCTTATTCACCCCCCCCCCCCTCTAAGGGCGCCGTAAGACCCAACAAATGTCGCTCAGGCTACAGTCAATGTCGCCCAGGCGACAGCAGAGAAGTTACAACTACTTTCCCCCACGGCAGCACGACGAAAAGCAGTTTTGAGATGTCGGAAATCCGACATCGATGTCGCCTAGGCGACAGCTCGGAGGTTACAACAACTGCCCACGACAGCACCACGACCGGCAGTTTTGCGCTGTCGGAAAATTCCGACAGTCACTGTCGGAATTCCGACAGCGATTTTCTATAAATTGACACCTTGTGTTCGTGCATTTCAACCACTGAAGATTCTAAGTCCCTTCCTGAGTGCATTCCATCCAGAGAGCTCCAGAACCTCATGAACTCCCATTTATGCTGAGAAGGTTTGAAGTTGAAGACGAGATCGGACGCGCTTCTACATCAAGGATCATCTCGAGGCTTCAACCTTCCTTTCAGAGATCTGAATTTCTAGGGAGTTCTTATTTTATCTTGTATTTTCATTTATATACATTTTACTTTGTATTGGTAGGGAAAATCGCTTCCCTTGTGCGGAGCGTCTAAGCCCTTGCGTGGCTTAGGGGAAAATCGCTTCCTTGTGCGGAGCGTCCAAGTCCTTGCATGGCTTGGTGGGAAATCGTGGCCTTGTGTGCTACGTCTAGATCTTGGGAAGATCTAGAGGATAGGCTTGGGCTTGGTCTAGGAGAGACAAGTGATAGCCTTCCGATCCTTGGGAGAAGGATTGGTAAACAAAAAGAAATTTACATTTGTACGCCTCCGATTTCTAGCGATATAGAAATCAAATTTATGTAAACACTTTTTCATATAATATAATCATGTCTCTTTTGTGTTTACTTGATTTCTATCATTTGGCGTAATCTCTATTATATTGTGTTCTAAGTTTTCAATTCTAAATCTAAATTGTTTATGTCAATCTCCTTCATTATAAAACAATTTAGTAATTATCTTGAAAATTATAGAAAGAATTTTATTCCCTTATTCACCCCCCACCCCCTCTAAGGGCGCCGTAAGATCCAACAAGAACTTCTAGAGACATTACTTATGCCCAAACTCTCGTGCTGCTACTCTGCCAAAACATCATCTCCCACTCAAAGCCAAAGAAGAAAATCTGGAGAAGGAAGCCATCACGCTGCATCCGAAGAAACGATCGCTTTGACCTCGCTCGTGCTTCAGCGATCCTTCATCCTCATCTCCAGAAATCTCTAGAGGGAGTTTGCTTGTTATTTACTTCACTTCTTTTATTGTATCTTGTAGTGAAATCGCCTTTTTTTTGGTGACTAGGTCCTTGCGCAGCTTAGGGGAAATTTGCCGCGTGAGTTGGCGACTAGGTCTAGGGGATTAGATCTAGGGGGTGCTCGAGGCCATATCCGAGTTTGGGTTGGCTAGAGCGGCTTGAGGCTTTATCCGTGGAAGGATAGGCTAAAACCAACCGGTTTGTGGGGATACAAGTCGGTATAGAAAAGGAAAAGAAATTCACTTTTGTACGCCTCCGATTTCTAGCGATATTGAAATCCAATTTTGTAAACACCCTTTTTATATAATGCAATCATGATTATATTTGTGTTTATTTGATTTCTCTCAATTGGCGTAAAATTTCATTATTGCAAAATTGTTATTACTAAATTATCATCTTATTTCCTATTAATCAAAAACAACTTAGTAATTATCTTAAAAATTATAAAAAGAATTTTATTCCCTTATTCACCCCCCTCTAAGGGCGCCGTAAGATCCAACACAGTTCACGGTCATGATTTTCATCTCCCAAATCTGATGGCGAGCACTCGCTGAGTTGGCGAGTGCAGTTGCTGAGTTGACGAGCTGACCTTTGAGAGACGAATTTGGGACCGTTTGATCATGAACTGGATACTATCCAGTTCAAGCGAAATGGAGAGGATCTCGTCCCCCCCCCCCCCATATCTTCACTCGACGAGCTTCATGAAGCTTCCGACCGCCACCACCAGAGCTCCGATGCACGAAATCATCGTCGGAGCATAGATCTGGAAGCTCTCGTCGTGCTCTTCACGTGCGTAGTAAGTATTGTCCGTTTCGTGGAATTTTAGCGCTAGGGATAGCGGCCCAAATCTTCTTTTTTGACAAATCCTTGTAGATTTTTCATGCATAGCCCATGTATGAGCCGATCCTTGGCGTGGAGGGTTTGAAAGGCCGAAATTTGGTGGCTTGAGGCAAATGGTGGTTTGTTTTCCTTTATTTATATACATTTAATTTCTTAAATTCGTTAGACAAGACCCTCATCTAGAACTCATCTTGTAATGCGTCTAGAGTTTGGTTCAAGATCCGTAAAATTTTGTCAAGTGTTAGTCAATGTCGTCAAGTCTAACCCATCGAGTACAATAGATATCGTTGAGAAGCCTAAATTCATTGGGTATGCCTAAATTCGTCGGGTATGCCTAAATTTGTCGGGTATGCCTAAACTCGTTGGGTATGTTTAAATTCTTCGAGTGACCTTTTCAATTTCGTCGAGTTACCTTTATAATTTCATCGAGTGACCTTTTCAATTCCGTCGAGTGACTTTGGTCAATTCGTCGAGTCCAGTGCCAATTCGTCGGGTCAACTAGTATTCGTCGAGTCAAGTCGATTATTTCGCTAAGATGGTCCATTGTGTTGGAGCGGGTCTTCTCCTTGTTAAAGAGTTAAACCCTACTCGTTGCGAGGTAAGTTTTGTTGTGAAGTTTTCCTCCCTTTAGACTAGCTTCCCAACTAGTCTAGTTAATTATGTTATTTATAATAAGCATGATATTACTATGGACTATTTAGGGTTGTAAGTGCTAGCGGAATATACCACCATCACAGTACCTATTCTTTTTTTTTGGATCATACACCCTGGGCATTTGTTTTGGACTGTTGGGTTGTGTTGGTAGGCAAGCCACCCCCACAGTGCCTTTGTTTTGGACTGATGGTTTGTGTTGAACTGTGATCCACCGCCTCAGTGCCATGTTTTGCCCGGACCTAATGATTCCTCTTTCTCGAGCTGATCAGTCTCAAATATTTAAATATATCGATATAAAACTATATTATGTATTGGTATTGCTTTTGATGCAAGAAACTCTTAACGTTAATTAATTATGAACTGTCAAATTCCCCATTCCTGTGATCTTTTATTGTGGTTTAGCAGTTAACCCTTGTAAAACATCGAACCATTGTTTTATCCTTGTTGTCACTTGCACTTTTTTGCTGAGGCGTTCTTTTCTTTTGAATGCCTCAGGCTCTGAGCAGTAGTAGTTTGGGCAGTTAGAGTTGGTGAATTCAGGGTTGCAGGTCATTGTAGTTATTTGCTTTCTCCTCATTTTTATGAGGTAGTTGTCTCTTTTGCTTCAGATTAGATGTGTGACTTGTTTCCTATGGGTTCGTGTCGGGTTGTTGACTCTCATAGTTCTAGTTCTCTGGTGTTACACTACTTGCTAGATTTTCTGTTGTTACTTACTGATTATTATACATACTTACTCTCTCGGAATGTTTTATGTTAGGATGCATGCTAGGTACTTTTTGAAATATGAAAACTGCATTTTTTGCGTAGAATCATGGCATTTCTTTTAACTGAATGACACTCTATTTTAAGAGTTATATAATTTAGAATCATGGCGTAGAATCATGGCATTTATTTACTTATACTAAATTTAGAAGTTGCATATCCATTGCATGTTCGTTGGGTTCTCATGCTCATGTAGGATAAAATGAAGTAAACTACATATTCTTCCACTGCTTATATACTGTCTCAATTGTGGACTAGTTGATCCACCGAACTGAGGGACACGGTTACTAAACTTTAAAGGTGCAAATTTTGTTTTTAAAACCTAAAGATATATGACTTTTCATAAAAATAAATTAAAGATCGGGTTTTGCCTTAACATCTGCAGTTGTCCCTCGGATTGTGATAAGCGTGCTCGTGCGCAACTCGCGCGAATGGTGGTGCGCCAGTGCGCAATGCGCTCGGGGCGCGCCCGCGCGTAGTGCGCGCGCGGGTGCTTGCGCCATGAGCTTGTGGGTGCTCGCATGTCCGTGGGTAAGCGTGCGGGTGCGCGCGCGTTTGCGCGCACAGTGTGCGCGCGCTTGTGCATGCGCGGGTGCGCATACGGATGCTCCCCTACGTGCGTATTGCGCCCGCGGGTGCTCATGTGCGCGTATTTTGCCTGCGGGTGCTCGCGCGCACGTATTGCACGCGCAGGTGCTTGCGTGCGCATGGGTGCTCGCGCGCCGTGCGAGTGCTTACATGTGCAGTGCGCACATACAGAGCATGCCCATGCGCACGGTGCATGCTTGCGTGTTCCATGAGGGCGCGAGGGCATGCCTATGTATGCATGTGTCGTGCTTGTGTTCAGGTTGTTGACATTGCGAATACTTACTTATTTTTTTCCTGCAGGCTATGAGGCAGTGCGCGCAAGGTAGGCTGATGCGGTTGCGTTCTTATTTGTCTGTCGAGCATATTGGCATCTGGAGGAAGCAGTATGGACTATTTGCTGATTTGGAGGTGAAGATCCTATTGATTGAGGAACGCGCACAAATTCCTCCACGGGGATGGATGACGTTGTGCGAGTCATCATTGAGGTCTGGGTTTTGCTTGCCTCCCTGTGAGGAGGTGATCAAAATCTTGAAGCATTGTGGCGTGCAGGTGTCCCAGTTCTCTCCTGTTGGGATGATGCGGATTGTGGGCCTGATCGCCTTCTTTAGAGAGCATGGATCGAGATTCACCTTTGATCTCTTCAAGTAATTGTGTGACATGTGCTCGGATGGAGGCAGGCGGATTGAAGTTTTCAACATGGAAATACTTTACTTGGCTATGTCAGGAATCCTTGGAGCTTGATGGAGCTTTGGAGGTAGCTTCCTGATCACTGTTGCCACTTGAAGGGTCAAGGGCGGGAGTTTACCCCTGTGCTGGGTTTTGTCTAGCCTCATGCGTTGGCGAACCCTCTATTTGCCATCTCTATATTTGTTGAGGAGAAGCGTCTCCTACTGTGTGGTCTTTCCACTAATTATGAGCGCTCTGCAGCCATTCTGTTGGAGCAAGGCCAGAAAGGAAGCTGATCTTTAGGAATGACAGTTCTGACTCGGCGACTCGCCGCTCTTGTCAGCCGAAGGGGCGTGTTGACGAGGTAGCTCTGTGCAGCTCAAGAGTCTATGACGTTCTCATCGATCTTGATGTGGAAGTGCTTGATTTTGTTGCCCCCTAAGTTCCTACTGCCCCCAGGCTCTGTCGCCGATCAAGGCGAGGCGGGTTTCTTCTTCTCTTGAAGCCATGAATGTTGCGGTAAGACTCGCAACTTTGTTTTTGCTTGTTGTTTGTCTTGTGATAGGTCTAACTTTTCCTTCTCTTTTAGATTGGAGTTCAAACCAACATTTCTCTTACGTGAAATGACTGTTATGTGGACCTGAAAGACAGTTATCTCGCTCTTCAGTAGGAGCTTCGTGATGCCCAGAGTTCTTTTTCTGATTTGAAAGGGCGACGAGATCGCAATGCGTCCCACTTTCAACAGATCGAGGCTGGGCTGCGGGAGGAGCTGGAGGAGTCCCGTGCTAAAGTTTGGATGGAGAAAGCTCTTGTGGAGAGCTCAGTCTGTATGTTGGAGGATCTGCAAGCCATGATGGTTCGTCAGGATGCGGAGTTGGTGTCTTTGAAGGCGGAGGTGGAGCGTCTCTCTTCGCTGGAGCGGACTGCTGAATTGAAGTTCGCTGGAGTTGCTGAGTGCCGGTCCTCCATGGAAATCGTACTAACCGCAATGGAACATGGGTCTACTGTGCCGCGGTAAGACCTAACACATTGTGTTACCATCTATCATTTCGACACTTATTATCATTTCGACGCTTGTTATCATTTCGACGCTTGATATCATGTCGACGCCTTCTACCGCCAGCAGTAGATGTTACCGCTCTGCATTAACTCTAAATTCAGAGCTCCATTATCATTCAACATCCCACTGTTAGGAGTATTATACTGATAGTTCCTGCATATTATAAACACACGACAAGAAAGATCAAATACATTGTGAAATTTGTTATTCTTAAACCAAGAGATGTAGAACACAAGCTCCAACAATCTCCCCCTTTTGATAATAACAAATCCTTGGGTAGAAATAAACTACAACTAGAGTAGTGTTTATAGTATATGATAAGTGTGATAAACGTGCATACTCCAACAATCTACCAATCTCCCGCTATATGGATACTCCCCATTCATAAATGCATTTAAACGATTATCTCCCCCTAAATAATAGATTTCTTCAATTTATTCTCGCCCTTTTGGTATTATCAAAAGAAGGTGGGATAAAGAACTAGTAAAATGTACTATTATGCAATATGTAGAGATAAAGATAAAATCAACTTTAGAAATAGTAAACACAACGGAAACCACCTTGAACATCTTTAAGAAATTTTAAGAGTACAAAATATAATAAGTTTGAAATCAAATAAGTAGATGTTTGAATTTAGGTACTCAAGATGCAAGTTCATTGAAATTGTTATCATAAAATTAGCAAGCAAGATTACAAATATCAAGAAAAGATAGGCTTTACAATGTAAAATAATTCGCATTTCAAGTAAACATAAACATTGTAAAGATCATGGTTTGCTATCTAGTGCATTTACTCAAGATTGTAGAGAATAGTGTAGGTAAGCTTTATGGTCCAATTCTCATGAGTGGAAGTGTTATACAAGATAATGATGTGGTCAAAAAAGTGTTTTGATAAAGTACACAAATGTATAAATCAAACCACATGAACATATGTAATGCAAGAACATGCCTTTAATTAAACATAAATAATTTTACTTCCACAAATTTTAATGCATGTATCTATATCTTTTAAAGGGAAGTGGTGAGAATATTTATTTGCACAAGACACTTTACAATTCTTGCAAAATTGCTCAACCTCGCAATGCTTATTAAGACTTATCAGGAAGGTGAGTAGTGCTCAGTGGAGTTTTTCTTGTTATATATTTTTCTTTGATTTTGTTTGATTTTTTTTTGAAATAGTGACCAAGGACTGCAAATTCACTTGTTTTTGCAAACATAAAAATTTTATTCTTATAAACCATATTTCTCTAATCACAAGTGCATGAACACAAAGAATTCAAGAAAGAATTCAATGTTGTGTAGGTAATCTATTTATGCAATTCAATATTGTAAGTTCTTATTCTACACAATCATGCAAGAATGGGATTTAAAAACACATGTAGATTAACAAAAAGGTGTAAGTGAGATAATTATTATCAAATATAAAATATTACTCATCCTTAGAGGCATGCTAAAACATTTCTGTACATGTATTCAACAACCAAATTCATTGCACATTATAAGATAATACTCATGGCATGGCATATTCAAGAACAATGTTATAACGAAACTTGAAAGTAAAATTAAACATTGTAAATAATCTCTAAGTAATAAATATAATCATCCTTGATTTTGGCAATGAAGCATACCAATTTTTTTTTTAAAATTTTAATAATAAAATAAAAACAAATGTAAAATTTAGGCAATCAAGCATTGAAATTGTTTTGTAGTTTTATCTTTGATTTTTCAGTATAATATCAAAACTAAACTACATGAAACTTTCTGAAACCAGTGTAAATACAGTACAATAATTTTTCAGCAAGGAAAATTCATAGAGGGATCAGACATATGAAGAATTAGGCTAATGCCAGCGGTAATACTATCGCCGGGCGGTAGCAAACAGAACTTGATTTTCATGGAAAATCATATTTTTCGTGATTTTTTGCTTCTAATTTATCTTGATTAGAATTTGTCATAATGTGGGTTATAACATACAGCAAGAAAATCAGAAAAATAAGCAAGAAATTGCGGATTAAATATTTTAGGCAAGAGTATCTAGAACTTTAAATTATAATCTGAGCAAATTAAATCTAGCATCAGGGAGGGGTTTGGTAAAGATATCCGCAAGTTGACACTCAGTTCTGATAAAACTAATTCTTACATGTTCCTTTTTAATATGATCCCTAATAAAATAATGTCGGACATCTATATGTTTAGATCTAGCGTGATGAACCGGATTGCTTGTAAGATCGATAGCGCTCTTGTTGTCATATTTAAATTCTATGGTATTTAGATGAACACCAAAGTCCTCAAAAATTTGAGTCATCCATAAGGCTTGTGTGCAACAACTACCTAGTGTGATATACTCAGCCTCAGTGGTGGAGAGGGCATCAAAATTTTATTTCCTACTCGACTATGAAACAAGTGAGGGGCCTAAGAAATGGCATGTGTCACTAGTGCTCTTACGATCTAATGAACAACCCTCATAGTCCGAATCAGAAAAGCCGTGTAAAATAAAGGAATCATTATGAGGATACCATAAGCTTAATCTAAATGTTCTGATTAGATAACTAAAAACTCATTTATCCACTTTTAAATGTAATTCTATGGGGTTAGCTTGAAATCTGGCACATAAACAAACGGAAACATAATATCGGGTCTAAATGCACTCAAATATAGTAATGATCCAATCATTCTTGTATATAATGTTTGATCAATAGAAATACCGGCTTCTTCTTTTCCCAACTTTAGTGATGCACTCATTGGAGGATTGGCTTGCTTTAGGTTTTCAAATCCAAATCTTTTAAGAATATCATGAGCATATTTTGATTGACAAATAAAAATACCATCATATTTTTGTGTGATTTGAAATCCTAGAAAATATGTGAGTTCTCCTACCAAGCTCATTTCAAATTCATTTTTCATCACTATAACTACTTTATTACACAACTCTTTATTAGTGGCTCCAAAAATAATATCATCCACATAAATTTGCAATACAATTAAATCATTATTAACATGCTTAATGAAGAGTGTGTTCTCCTCACTTCCCATAATATATTTGTGCTTTAACAAAAATGATGTTAATCTTTCATACTAAGCATGTGGCGCTTGTTTCAAACCATAAAACGCTTTTTACCGGCTGCCAACTGTTTGAATCCTTTCCAAAAAAGCTTTTTCTGTCTTCTTGAATGCTCCTCTCCATTCTAGGCAATAAACAAGCCGTTGTAGAATGGTCTTTAGAACTGTGGGCCTTGAGAGAGAGTTCTAAAAAAGGTGAGCTGAAAAGGTTTCCTTTTCAGACTGTATTCGACATTGCATCGATTTCATGTTCTCTCTTATCGACGCACCTTCGAGTTCATGTAAGAGCAGCTTCGAATTCCTTCTTACTCTGATTAAACCCTGATGTCGATGTTGCGTCGATTACTTATTGACGTAACCGTCGAGTTGAAGGCTTAACTTTGAACTTCATCAACTGCGTCGAATTATAGTCGACGTTGCATCGACATTAGATGGCTTCGACAGATTCTTCCTTCTGCGTTGAGTTAAAGTCAAAGATGCGTCGACTTCTAATGATATTTCGACATACTCATTTCATCTACGTCGATATCCTTTCGACGTAGCATCGACTTGATCTACTTCGACAGAGATGTTGAGTTGCTTGGACTTCTAGTCTAAGTTACGTCGGCATGAAGTCAAAGTTGCGTGGAATACTATTCGATACAATTGTTAACTAAACCCAATTTATGCTTGTCTTGTTTCAAATTTTGTCTTCACACTCCAAGTTGTGTGATATCTTAAGACATCTAATGACCAAATTACCATCACTATACAATGGGTAGTTAAAACCTAAGAGTTAAAATCACTTTAGATAATTTGTTAAGTTAAATCCAAGGAGTATTTCCCAACAATCCCGTTTAAAAATGCGCTTTTTACATCCATTTGAAATAATTTAAACCTTTTAAAACTCGCAATGCAAGAAAGATTCAAACTAGGCGAGCAACGGGTGCAAAAGTTTCATCAAAATCTACCCTTTCGATTTGTGAATACCCTTGTGCAACTAGTCTAGCTTTATTCCTTGTAATCCTAGAGTCACCATCTAATTTATTTTTAAAAATCCATTTAACACCAACAAATGGATGATTAGATGGCCTCTCTACAAGTTTCCAAACCTTATTACATTCAAATTGATTTAGTTCTTCATTCATTGCTAAAAACCAAAATTCATCACTTAAAGTGGTTGAAATATTTTTTGGTTCTATTTCGGATACAAAACAAAGGTTTAAAAAAGACTCATGTAAAGTAGAACGAGTAGTTATCCCTTTTGATGTTTCTCCAATGACATGCTTCCTTGGATGGTCCTTTGAAAACTGTAGCACACTTGGAGGTACATATTCCTCTTTTTCATCTTCTTTCTCCTCCTTTTCCTCTTCTTCATCTCCAAGCATTTCATCATCTATATGCTCCAAAGGGGGAAGGGGTTCCTCTTTATTTCCTGTAGAATTAGCATCTTGTTGGGAATATTGCCCTCAATGTTCCCTTGATTTGAAGAGGCATCACACTTAATGCTAAGTACATATTGTATTTGATAAACCCTCTTTTGCATCATGTCTATGCAGGGTTAGGTTATTCCAATCATTGGAATTGTTCTGTGGTTTTACTGTCAAAACTGCTGAGACAAGAGCATGGTCTCAGCTGAACCGCTGAGATGAGGTTAGGAGGCGCTGAGAAGGAGTATGCCTCAGCTGAGCTGCATTTAGACAGAAATCGCTGAGAAGACTATCTATCTCAGTGGATCCGCTGAGACGGAGTCAAAGATGTCGACGGGACTGGAGCCTGTCTCAGCCCAACCACTGGGATATATTCATATTTGAATTAAAGCTTGGCGGGATCTATGTCTGGCGCAAGTGGCTGGAAAATAGGATAACATTTTCTATTTCTGTCCATGTTGTGGAAGGGCACTCCTTAGAGCCGTTGCAGATGGAGGAGGTATAAAAGAACATGTTAGGGCAATGTGGAAAGTGGGTGTGCAAGTGGAAAATAATCTGAAAGCAGCGATTCTGCCATTGATGGCTTCCATAATTATCACAGCCTGCTTCCTGAAGCTACAAGAAAGCATCTGAGATATGATAGTACTTCCTGATTCAATCCAGAAGAATAAGTAGATCTTTCTTCATCTGCTGAAGAAGAAGATCAGATAGGAGAAAGGATTGAAGCTATTGCCATTCAGCCCTGCTTCAAGACAGCACACGCAGTGCATCAACAACAGAAGACCAAAGCTAAAGGATACATCTTTACAGTCCTCTATTGTAAGAAAATATTATAACCTATGTAAGAACATTATTGTTCTGAGTTTGTAGGGCCTTGTGCCTGAGTTTATAGGGTTGTGAGCCTGATCTTGAAGAGCTATACTCACCGCTTGAGTGTAGGATCTCTGAGGAGATATGAGGTAGGGCTTCTTGATAGGCCTGAGGTAGGAAATCAGTGGATTTCTAAGTTATAGGAGTTGGAGCACTCTGAGAGGTAGGGATGTTTAAGCCTTAGGTAGGGGTTGTTAAGCCTGAGATAGGGTTTGGAGCAAACATGAGAGATCATGAGGGATCTGTGTTGTAAGCTCTTGGATCTAAGTTTGGAGGAGGTTGCCTTGTCTAACACACTGTTAGAAAGGTGTAGAGGGAAAGTGGACTACCCATAGACACACTGTCTTGGGGAACCACTATAAAAAGTTGTGTGCTTTCTGTGTTGTACTTTTACTTACATATTCTCTAACAACAGCTAGCTGCAACTAAGAAAAATCAAAGAGACCTACTCACCCCCCCCCCCCCTCCCCCCCCCCCCCCCCTCCCCCCCCCCCCCCCTCCCCCCCCCCCCCCCCCCCCCCCGCCCTCTAGGTGAATTAGACTCCAACCTTATAAAATATCAAATGGTATCAGAGGGAGGTTAGTCAATAAGGACTTAACAGTCTGACCAGATCCTACAAGGAGTAATCAAATCTGAATCCAATGGCTGCCACTGGAGGTCAGAAAGAGTTGGGGTCTATAAAGTTGCCCATATGCAGGAAGGAGACCTTTGGCATATGGAAGCAGAGGGTAAGGCAGTTCATAAAAGCCTCAGACCCTAGGATATACATTACTATTAAGGAGGGTCCTTTTGTCTTTACAAATCCCTCCACTATAGATCCTTCACGGCAAGTGGCCAAGTCTTATACTGAAATGACTAAGGATGAAATTGCACTTGCTTCCACGGACAAGAGAGCGCAAAACATCATAGTAAATGCAATTGATGATTCCACCTTCTAGAACATGGTGCACTGTGAGACAGCCAAGGATATATGGGATACACTCATAGTGTATATGGAAGTCACTGATGAAGTGAGGGATGATAGGAAATCCCTCCTCAACTAGGAATATAAAGCCTTCAGGCAACACAGCCTGGAAAGCATAGTTGATTGCTATGAGAGGATCATCAAAATAGTGAATGAGCTGAGAACCTATAAAATGGTCTTCAGCCATTATGAGCTGAATGATAAATTCTTGAAATCTCTAACTAGAGATTGGGATACAAATATTTGTGCCATCAGAGAAGTGGCAAAGTTTGGTAAGACTTATCCCCACACACTGTTTGGTAATTTGCTCTTGTATTAGATGCAATTATCTGCAAGAAAGGAGGAGGACACCTCAACCAGATCTGTGGCTCTTAAAGCGGAAAGCTCTAAGAAGACCAAAGGAAGAATGCCTTCTCCAACAAGAAGGGTTGCCACCTCAGAAATCTCTGAGCCCAGCACATCTGGCAGCAACTCAACAGATGAGGAATTGCTGGATTCTCAAGGCATTTTAAGAAGATGATGAGGAGGAAGTAGTGGAAGAACAAACCTTCCTCCTCCTCATATCCCAAGAAGGAGCACAACAATTCAGGAAGGCTGCACCCCAACGGTGACAGGTATAAACCTAAACATGTCAAATATATTTCAGATAATAACGTATGTTATTGCTGCAGCAAGCCTGGACATTTCATAGCTGACTGTCTAGTCAAGAGAAAAGAAAGAGGTGATAAGAAGCCATATCACCAGAAGGGAAGGAAAGGTGAAAATCCTTCCTAGCAAAGAAGGAGAAGAGTTGGAGTGATTCTGAGTCTTCATCCTCAGATTCTGAAGAAGAAGAGGACGCCTATATTGGGATGTTTGCAGCTGAAGAGGATGAAGACTATCATGCTGCTAAGGATGGCATCATGGCCCCTCTGTCATATTCAGATAGTGACAATGAGGAGGATGAAGATAAAGATAAATGTTATGGGTTAATGGCCATGTCTGATGATGAAGAAAGTCAGGATAATCCTGATAAGGTATCAACTCCTCTCATCCCCTCTTCTGATTATGAGTCAGTACCAAAATCTGAAGCATGAACATGTAATGATGAGTGAGGTTCAGAATCTGAAGTGGATGTGAATCAATTGATTGATAAGTATGATGTGTTGGAACATGGTCTTCCGCATCTCCTAGGTTTGAGAATAATAAATCCTATGTGTATTTGATCTTGTGTGTTTAAGTGTGCAGGAAATCAAAGTCCACATGACTCAAGGATGGTTGTCCCCAAAATTGAGGCCAGAATTCAAATATGACCACTAGCGCCGGCGGTAGCTATTGGAGCATGCGTTTCGCACTCCTCCGGTTTGATAATAACAAAGTCCCGTGTGTATTTGATTTTATTTTTTATTAATGGTGTGCAGATAACAGGTATGAGATGTTCACATTTCAGCTGGAGCTAAATTTGAATGAGGGAAATTTCACTGTCAGAAAATTCCGACAGCCGCTATCGCCCAGGCGACAGCAGAGAAGTTACAACTACTTCCCTCCACGGCAGATCGACGAAAGACAGTTTTGAGCTGTCAGAATTCCGACAGCGATGTCGCCCACGCGACAGCTCGGAGGTTACAACAACTGCCCACAACACCACCCACGATCGGCAGTTTTGCGCTGTCGGAAATCCGACATTGATGTCGCCCAGGCGACAGCTCGACGGTTACATCAACTGCCCGCACGACGCCACTCCAGCGGCAGTTTGACGTTGTCGGAAAATTCCGACAGTCGCTGTCGCCCAGGCGACAGTGATTTTCTATAAAATGACTTCTTGTGTTCGTGCATTTCAAGCTTTGAGAATTCCAAGTCCCTTCCTGAGTGCATACGAACCAGAGAGCTCCAGAACCTCTTCAACTCCCATTTGTGCAAAGAAGGATTGAAGATTGAAGACGAGATCGGGCGCGCTTCTACATCATCAATTATCTCGAGGCTTCAACAATCCGTTCAGAGATCTGATCTTCTAGGGAGTTGTTCTTTTCATATTGTATTTTCATTCACATACTTTTATTTTTGTATTGGTAGAGAAATCGTCGTCTTGCGTGCGGCGTCTAAGTCCTTGCGCGGCTTAGGGGAAAATCGCTTCCTTGTGCGGAGCGTCCAAGTCCTTGCGTGGCTTGGTGGGAAATCGTGGCCTTGTGTGCTACGTCTAGATCTTGGGAAGATCTAGAGGATAGGCTTGGGCTTGGTCTTGGGAAATACAAGCGATAGCCTTTCGATCCTTGGGAGAAGGATTGGTAAACCAAAATTGTAGAATTTTTTATTAACATAATTGTGCCTTGATCTTAAGCATTGTTAAGATCATTTTTATTGTACTCAAATTTCATGATTAATATAATTATGTCTTTTTCTTTAATTACATATTTGGTGGCATAATCTTTATCTTAGAAATTTGTGTTTTGGTTTAATACTAAAGTTGCATTGGTTTGAAAGTATTTATAAGTAATTTTTTTTTAGTAAAGTAAAATCGTTTTAAAAAAAAAATTATTACTAAGTAAAAATTACTTTTTAGACACACCCTTATTCACCCCCCCCCCCCTCTAAGGGCGTCATACGATCTAACAAGTGGTATCAGAGCGAGGTTACTCCAAAACGGTTTTACCACCGGGAGTAATGGCACACAACGATCATGCGTTTCTTGAGGGGCAAGGCATAAGTAGACCACCTTTATTCACGGGCACAGACTATAATTATTGGAAAACACGTATGCGTTGTTTTCTAATTGCGCTAGATATAGAAGTCTAGAATATGGTAGAATCTAGTTACACTTCTCCAACAGTTGTTGTAGGAGATGTAACTATGGATAAGCCCAAAGACAAGTGGGATGACAATGATAAATTAAGATGTAAGAACAATGCAAAAGCCATGAATGCTTTATTTTGCGCACTAGATCGCACTGAATTTAATAGAGTTTGTGCTTGTAATTCTGCATTTGAAATTTGGAATTTGTTAGAAATCACTCATGAAGGTACTTCGCAGGTAAAATATTTAAAGCTATTTCAACTGGAGTCTGAATTTGAAAGGTTCAAAATGGAGGTAAATGAAGAGATTTATACGATGTACACACGATTCACAAAAATCGTGAACGACTCAAAGGTGCTAGGAAAGGTGTTCTCAAATAGAGATTTAGTAAGGAAAATCTTAAGATCACTTCCCCCGAAGTTCAATCCTAAAGTGACTGCAATTTCCGAGTCACATGATCTTAAGACCTTACAATTGGAGAGCCTCATTGGGAACTTGAAAACTCATGAAGTTGAATTGAAAATTCAACAACAAGAGTATATGGAGCCAAGGAAGAAGGGATTGGCTCTAAGATCAAAGAAGGAAGAAACTAGTGATTCTGAGGAGGATGAAGAAGATGAGGAAAGTTTATTTGTTAAAAAATTTAGAAAATTTATGAAAAATCCGGAGAGAAGGAATTCGTTTAAGAAGTATTTTAAGAAGGAGACCTTTAGGAAGAAAAAAAGGAAAGGAAGGCGATGAGGAGGAAGAGAGACCGCCACCAGAGTGCTATCACTGCAAGAAGTTAGGACACATCCGAAGCAAGTGTCCAAAATACTTGAAAGAACTTAAAGAAAAGAAGCACAAAGGGTCAAAGAAGGTGTTGAAGGCGGAAACCTGGGATGATACTACTTCTGAGGATGCAAGCAGTTCCGACTCAAGTAAAGAAGAGGAGGCCAACATATGCTTAATGGGAAAGAGCGTCATATCTGATGACGAATGCAGTGTCCAAAGCGACACTGAGGTAACTCCTCCAACCTATGATGAATTATTTTCTGAATTTTTAAAGACTTGCAAATTTTTTGAAAAAAGTTTAAAAGATAATGATCTTCTTAAATCTGAAAATGAAATTTTACTTAAAGAAAACAAAAAATTGTTAAATGAAATCAAGACTATTGGAAAAAGAGATATTTCTTGCCAAGAGTGTGATCACTCTTTGGGAAGAATTAAAGAACTTGAAGAATCTCTTTCCAAATCTCATTCTACAATAAAAGTTCTTACTAAAAAGAATGAGATTTTAGAGAGAGATCTGAAATCTTCAATTTCCATTGTCCATGAGGGAAAGAAATCTTTTGAATGGAGATGCGTAAATCTAGTATCCGAGAATACAAAAATGAGACACCAGATTCATGACTTAACACTAGCCATGAAAAAATTTGGAATGGGCCGAAGATCACTGGATATGATCTTAGGATACCAACGCCATGGATCTGGAAGGTTTGGGCTCGGATACACATCTGGAAGCTGTCGCCCGGCGACAACCACTGTCGCCGGCGACAGTGAAAAGTCCAGAAAATTCACTTTTAAAAATTCTAAAATTAATGAATTGTTAAATACTGCATCCTCATCCAGTAAAATTCCAGAAAAGTTATACTCCTCTAAATACATTACATGTGCCAAATGCAATAGATTTGGTCACACTACGGACTCTTGCTGGAAAGAAGGAAAAAGTAAAATCAAACAAATCTGGGTGCCTAAGGCTTCTACCTATAGTATGGGTGGAACCACTTGGGTAACCAGATCTTTACTCACCTCTTCTTTCTAGGTATGTTGGCAGGCTAAGGACAAAGAAGACGGGTGGTACTTGGACTCGGGTTGTTCAAAGCACATGACGGGCAATAAAGAAAAGTTCCTTAGCCTAGAGATGAAGAAAGGAGGAGTTGTTACATTCGGAGTCAATGGAAAAGGAAAAATCATCGGCATCGGAGTTGTGGGTAACAAAAATTTTTCAATTTCAAATGTTTTATTTGTAGAAGGATTAAAGCATAATTTGATTTCTATTAGTCAATTATGTGATAAGGGTGTAAATGTTTTATTTGAATCTTCTACAAATTTATGCAAAATTATTAATTCCAAAACAAATGAAATTGTTTTTACCGCACCTAGATGTCATAATGTATATATGATTAAATTTCTTGATTTTTCAAATTCTACCTTAAAATGTTTTTTATCAAAAAATGATGAATTAGATTTATGGCATAGACGACTTGGACATGCTAGTGCCAAGTTAATTTCAAAACTTTCAAAAGATAAATTAATTAAAGGTTTACCTTTGCTAAATGGAAATTTATCTTCTTCACTATGTGTGCCTTGCCAAAAAGGAAAATTTTCAAAATCATCTTTCAAAAGTAAAAACATTATTTCTACCACTAGGCCACTTCAATTAATACATATGGACTTATTTGGGCCAATTGGAATTTCTATCTTAGGAGGTAGAAAATACACATTTGTTTTGATTGATGATTATTCTCATTTTTGTTGGACTTTATTTCTAACCTCCAAATCCGAAGCATTTTCAGAATTTTCAAAATTATGTTTGCGTATTCAAAATGAATTTGAGTTAAAAATTAAACGCATACGATCGGATCATGGAGGAGAATTTGAAAATGAAAAGTTTATTTCTTTTTGTACGGAGTTAGGAATTAAACATGAATTTTCCGCTCCACGCACACCACAGCAAAATGGTGTAGTGGAGAGGAAAAATAGAACTCTTCAAGAGTTAGCCCGTACAATGTTATCTGAATTCAAATTACCAAAATCTTTTTGGGCTGAAGCGGTTAGCACGGCATGTTATGTAATAAATAGAGTAATGCTTCGCCCTATTTTAAAATTAACTCCTTATGAATTAATTTTTAATAAACAACCAAATGTTTCTTATCTCAAAGTTTTTGGTTGCAAATGTTTTATTTTGAATTCTAAAGATTCCTTAGGAAAATTTGATGAAAAATGTGATGAAGGTATTTTTATTGGCTATTCTTCAACTAGTAAAGCTTATCGGATTTTTAATAAAAGAACAAAAATAGTTGAAGAATCCATTCATGTTAGGTTTGATGAGTTTGCTTCATGTGTAGAAAAGAAAATAACAGGAAAAGAAGATGATCCCCTTCCTTCGGTGGAGAATGATGATGAAGAACTTGGAGAAAATGAAGAAGAAAAAGGAGAAGAAAGAGAAGGAGAAAGAGAAGAAAGAGAAGAAGAAAGAGAAGAATATGTGCCTCCAAGTGAATTGAGATTTTCAAAGGATCATCCAAAGGAGCTTATCATTGGAGATCCGCAAAAAGGGGTTAGTACACGTTCATCGCTAGATGTTTTATTTTCAAACCTTTGTTTTGTCTCGGAAATAGAACCAAAAGATGTTTCCACCGCTTTAAATGATGAATTTTGGTTTTTAGCTATGAATGAAGAACTTAATCAATTTGAACGTAATAAGGTTTGGAATCTTGTAGAACGACCCAAAAATCATCCTGTAGTTGGTGTTAAGTGGATTTTTAAAAATAAAATGGATAATGAATCTAGAATTATTAGAAATAAAGCCAGATTAGTTGCAAAAGGTTATGCACAAATTGAAGGGGTAGATTTTGATGAAACTTTTGCACCCGTAGCAAGATTAGAAGCGGTTAGGATATTTCTTGCATTTGCCTTTTTTAAAAGATTTAAATTATATCAAATGGATGTCAAAACCGCATTTTTAAACGGGTATATAAAAGAAGAGGTTTATGTAGAACAACCCCCTGGCTTTATAAATGAGAAATATCCAAATTATGTTTATAAATTAGATAAAGCGCTTTATGGATTAAAACAAGCGCCTCGTGCTTGGTATGATCGATTAACTCAATATTTGTTAAAGCATGATTATAAAATAGGAAGTGCTGATTCTACACTCTTCATTAAGCAAATTGATCATGATTTAGTTATTTTACAAATTTATGTTGATGATAATATTTTTTGAGCCACTAATGAAGAGTTGTGTAATGAAGTAGTTCAAATTATGCAAAATGAATTTGAAATGAGTATGGTTGGAGAACTTTCATATTTTCTAGGTTTTCAAATTACACAAAAACATGATGGAATTTTTATATGTCAAACCAAATATATTCATGATATGTTAAAAAGATTTGGATTTGAAAACCTTAAGCATGCAAACACTCCTATGAGTACTTCACTAAAATTAGGAAAAGATGAAAGTGGTGTTTCAATTGAACAAACCCTTTATAGAAGTATGATAGGGTCTTTATTGTATTTAACCGCATCTAGACCTGATATTATGTTTGCCGTTTGTTTATGTGCTAGATTTCAAGCTAATCCTAAAGAGTCACATTTAAAAGCGGTGAAACGTATCTTTAGATATCTCATAGGAACATCAAAATTAGGTTTATGGTATCCTCATAATGATTCATTTATTTTACATGGTTTTTCGGATTCCGATTATGCGGGATGTTCTTTAGATAGGAAAAGCACTAGTGGCACTTGTCACTTTATCGGCCCTTCACTTATTTCATGGTCGAGTAGGAAACAGAATTCTGTTTCCCTCTCTACTACCGAGGCCGAATATATTGCACTAGGTAGTTGTTGTGCCCAAGCTCTTTGGATGTCACAAACATTAGAAGATTTTGGCATGCAGCAAAGTAGTGTAGAATTAAAGTGTGACAATAAAAGTGTTATAGACTTAACTAACAATCCCGTATTACATTCTAGATCTAAGCATATAGATGTCCGACATCATTTTATAAGGGATCATATTAAGAAGGGTAATATAAAAATCAACTTTATAGGCACAGAAAATCAACTGGCGAATATATTCACTAAGCTGTTACCGAATTCACGTTTTTCTATGCTTAGGCTAGAATTGGGAATTCTAGACATTTCACAATGAATATATCACTATTTAAAGCCTATAAAATTAAAAAAAAAAACAATTTTATCACAAAACCTAAACAATTTAAAAAGAAAAAGCCTAAATTTTAAAATCAAACCATAGAATTTTAAAAGACTTAACAAAAATTCAAACATCATCAATATTGTTCCAATAAAACAGTAGAAAAATCATAAGGATCAAGTTCATTAAACAAGAAATAGAAATCTGAAGAAATTCACTGTCGCCCAGGCAACAGTGGATGTCGGAAATTTCCGACATCTCCCAGCAGCAGCAACCTGATGAAACTACTCTGAATCTTCATAACCAGCCCCGCTGCTCTCTGGACAATCTTCTGGAGGTCCTCGTCTCACGGCTTTAACACGGCGAGTCCGCCTCACCGTTTGGCGTGGCGGTTCTTCGTCCGGAACTTGCCATTCGGCCTCTTCCTCCGGCGTTGGCTTCAACTTCAGACCTTTGACGAGAAACTTCATAAACTTCTGCATTCGACTACGGTCCTTCTTCACTTCCTTCTTGTGATCCTCTAATGAATCACGTAAATCATCAATGTACTCTCGTAGTGATCCTGCCCTAGGCAATGGCGGCTCTCGAATCTCAATTCCCGGATGAGCCTTTTTCTGCGTCTTCTTCACTTTCATCAAACCCGTATAATATATCTCCGGATAACAATCATCCAAATAAGAACTTTGCGCTATCCATCCTTACTTCTTATAGAGTACACGCTAAATTATCGCCCCCATTGGCAGCGTATGAACCTTCACCCATCTTGGATGCTCTAATCTATACGTATACCTAATCTGGGAGAGTATGAAGTCTGCCACATCAAAAAGCTCATCCTCCATAATGTAGTATGTAATGAGGGTCAACTGAGCCGTAATACTTCTTGTATCTCCACTCTTCAACATGACTGAATTCCTTAAGATATCTTGAACTAAGAAAGCATCCGGATTGAGTGACGTAACCTCAGTGGTTAGAGTCTTCTTTTGATTCCCATGTAAACTCATGTTTACTAGGGTCCAATCTCTATCTTTTCTATAATTCTCCACTATATCAGGCACATTTTCACTAATCACTAATCCGAATTCCTCTCTTAGATCAACATGTGTTATTTCCACACGTTGACCCTGAATTCTTGATCTTACTCCTCCATCCAAATCAGTGCAATTTGGATCTTCCAAATGATTATAGAACTCACGAATCAAAAAGGAAGAGAACGGCTCTGGGGTGATTATTGAGAGAATACCTGCATTCGCAAGCCGATCATAGATATGATCGTGCTTCGGCGAATCAAATTCCACATACTTCGCAACTCCAACAATAGCTTTCTCCACCCCAGGAAAAACTTGATATGAACTATGTGCATCTTCCGAAGTACTCCTTCGAGCTTTGGAACTGGAAGACATTATGCAAATAACATAAAAAATTTTGATTAAACATGTGTTGTGCACTGGAACACTGTCGCCCAGGCGACAGTGACTGTCGGAAATTTCCGACAGCTCTCCATTGAACTTCTCTCGAAATTTTTTTTACATACCCTTCCAGATCTACTCAAATCAAGGTTATTTCAACAACAATTTAAAAAAAAAAAATTTCCAAATCAAAATCTTTTCCAAATCCTTTACTATTCATCATCTTCAACCTTCCTTCAAAAGGCAAAATTTTTCCATTTTAAAAATTAGAGAATGAACAAATGGAAACCTTCATCACAAGAATCAAAAAATCAAAAAATTTAACAAAGATCCAACAAGATCCACTTGCTTTAAACTAGATCTATATTTTTTTTTAAAACAACACAACTTCAAAAACCTACACCAAATCATCAAAAATCAAGATGAAAACAACATTTTCCTTCTTCTCTACTTTCAAAATAAAAAATCCCTAACAAATTTGAGTCAAAAACATAAAAATCCAAAATCCATACCTTAGATCTTGAGTTGTCGCCGACTTCCGACAGCCCTCTCTCGCTCTACAGTCCAGAAAAATGAAGCACAATAGGGTTTGACTCGGTCCAAAGCCCTATTTCTAATTTTGGCTGTCGCCCAGGCGACAGTGACTGTCGGAAATTTCCGACAGCTCCTGTTTTTGACAAAACTTCAATTTTTGGGTACCTTTGATGATTTACAATAGTTATATGTCATTATTACTGCTTCATCTCATGACTTGATGACAAACCACGTGCTTTCTATTTTTTAAAAAAAATGACTCTTACATGATTATATGCTTTCATTTCCAAGCTATCATCGTATTGACACTCCTACTTAGTTGTTTAGACCATTGGAAATTGTTTTCGCATGCCTCTAAGTATGAGAAATTGGTTATCTATCATAATGAATTATCACATTCACTTTTTTTGGTCCATACGTATGACTTTTTATTTAATATATACATGGATCATATTTGCTTTAACATAATAAAATAGCACTTCATAAATACAACTTTCAACCTTGATTTGTTAGCACAACAATAATTTACACCATCTTTTGCGATTCAAGTGAATTCGGAGATCCTTGGTCAATTAAAAAATATATATCAAAATCTCAAAAAAAAGGTATCACAACATCTGTGATAAAAAAAAAGTTTAACATAAAGACAAGGATACTCCACCAAGCACTACTTACCCTCCTGATAAGTCTTAATGAGCATTGTGAGGTTAAGCACCTTGGAAAGAATTGTAAAGTGTCTTGTGCAAAAGAAAAATGGTTTTCTATTCCTCTTGTGCTATATCTTCAAAGTCAAAGTTGACTTTAAATGCTTTTATTATGTTCTACATTTCAATGATCATGTAAATTAAATAACTTCATATGTTTGATCTAAGTATCACATGTACACATCATTATGTTATATAAACATTCATCTCATGAGAATTGGACCGAAAATATTCCATAATTCTATACACTATTGTGTCTTTCTATGATACATTCAAATGACCTTACTCATGTTTAAGTTATTTTCTTTCATTACTTCATATGGCTATACCGTCACTTCATGGGTTTATTCATACTATGGCATATTCCTATTATTTCATGGACTTCAATCATTTCCAACAAAGTGCTTCCGCTTACTCTTCATTTCTATATTCTATATCCTTTCCCTTAAGAACTACTCTTTTATCTAATATTAACTTTTGCTAATACCAAAAGGGGGAGAATTAACAAGTAAAAAAAAGAGAAAAATCAAAAATCTATTACACCTAAATATTCCACCTACACAATACATCATATATTTAGGGGGAGCATATATTTAGGGGGAGCATTCATTTAGGGGGAGCTTTCATCTAAAGGGAGATTATTTATTTTAAGAGAAATATATCATGTTATTTTTGTGCACACAACAAATGTTAAAATCAACAATCTAAATAGACATGATTTCCTTTTTTATACGGATTTGTTATTATCAAAAGGGGGAGATTGTTGGAGCATGCGTTTCGCACTCCTCCGGTTTGATAATAACAAAGTCCCGTGTGTATTTGATTCTATTTTTTATTAATGGTGTGCAGATAACAGGTATGAGATGTTCACATTTCAGCTTGAGCTAAATTTGAATGAGGGAAATTTCACTGTCGGAAAATTCCGACAGCCGTTGTCACCCAGGCGACAGCAGAGAAGTTGCAACTACTTCCCTCCACGGCAGATCGACGAAATGCAGTTTTGAGCTGTCGGAATTCTGACAGCGATGTCGCCCACGCGACAGCTCGGAGGTTACAACAACTGCCCACAACACCACCCACGATCGGCAGTTTTGCGCTGTCGGAAATCCGACATTGATGTCGCACAGGCGACAGCTCAACGGTTACAGCAACTGCCCGCACGACGCCACTCCAGCGGTAGTTTGACGCTGTCGGAAAATTCCGACAGTCGCTGTCGCCCAGGCGACAGCGATTTTCTATAAAATGACTCCTTGTGTTCGTGCATTTCAAGCTTTGAGAATTCCAAGTCCCTTCCTGAGTGCATACGAACCAGAGAGCTCCAGAACCTCTTCAACTCCCATTTGTGCAAAGAAGGATTGAAGATTGAAGACGAGATCGGGCGCGCTTCTACATCATCGATCATCTCGAGGCTTCAACAATCCGTTCAGAGATCTGATCTTCTAGGGAGTTGTTCTTTTCATATTGAATTTTCATTCACATACTTTTATTTTTGTATTGGTAGAGAAATCGTCGTCTTGCGTGCGGCGTCTAAGTCCTTGCGCGGCTTATGGGAAAATCGCTTCCTTGTGCGGAGCGTCCAAGTCCTTGCGTGGCTTGGTGGGAAATCGTGGCCTTGTGTGCTATGTCTAGATCTTGGGAAGATCTAGAGGATAGTCTTGGGCTTGGTCTTTGGAAAGACAACCAATAGCCTTCCGATCCTTGGGAGAAGGATTGGTAAACCAAAATTATAGAATTTTTTATTGTACTCAAATTTCATGATTAATATAATTATGTCTTTTTCTTTAATTACATATTTGGTGGCATAATCTTTATCTTAGAAATTTGTGTTTTGGTTTAATACTAAAGTTGCATTGGTTTGAAAGTATTTATAAGTAATTTTTTTTAGTAAAGTAAAATCATTTTAAAAAAAAATTTATTACTAAGTAAAAATTACTTTTTAGACGCACCCTTATTCACCACCCCCCCCCCTCTAAGGGCGTCATATGATCTAACAGTAGCGATAGCGCCCGGCGCTAGCGATGATTAGCGCGATTCCGACAGTGTTTTTAGAAAGAGCTAACGCCCGGCGGTAGATACTAGCGCTGGCGGTAGAATGGCGCACAAGAGGCATAGATCAAAATATTGCCACGGATTGAAGATCCTGCCGCGCAAAATCTTTCCTAATCCGGGCTAGCGCCGGCGGTAGCGCTAGCGCCGGCGGTAGTGCTTGGGCTATAAAAAGACCCCCTCTCCTCTTGTTTTCGCACACCTATTGCATACACCTCAGAGAGAGAGTGCTAGTATTCCAGAGGCTCTTCTTGGCCGAAACTTGAAGTCCTGCCGAAGCTCTGCCAATTTCTGAAGGAGAATTCCATCACGCCGAATCCAAACGAAGTCCGCTTCGAAAAACACTGATTCTATAGGGGATCTTCATGTCCGACTTCAGAAGTTCATCTTAAGGGAGGTTTTGTTATTTTATTTCTCTTTCTTCATTGTAAACGGTAGTGAAATCGCCTCGTGTTGGCGACTAGGTCTGGGGTAGACTTAGGGCTGAAATTTGCCTCGTGTTGGCGACTAGATCTAGGCTAGTTCTAGGGGGTGCTCGAGGACACATCCGGGGAAGGATTAGCTAGAGCGGCTTGAGGCCGAATCCGGGGAGGATAAGGCTAGGGCCACCGGTTCGTGGGGAAGCGAGTCGGGATAGAAAACAAAAAGAGCTTTTTATTATTCGCCTCCGATCTCTAGCGTCATCGAGATCAAGTTTTGTAAAACTTATTTATCATTAATAAAGCTTGTCTCTTTTTTGTTTTACTTAACTTATTTCATGTCTTTAATCTTGCAATAATTCAAAGTTTTTTAAATATAATCTAAAGTTTTTGAAAACCCTTATTCACCCCCCCCCCCTCTAAGGGCGCCGACCGATCCAACAAGTGGTATCAGAGCAGTTTTATTCCAATCGGCTTAACAACCGGGAATAATGGCGTCTCATGATCTCGCTTCAATTAGTGGGGCAAAATTCTGTGAAGATGAAATATCACATAAACCACCCTTGTTTGAAGGAACAAATTATAAAGGATGGAAAATCTTAATTGAAAAATTTATTAAAACCTTAGACATCGAAGTATGGAACTTAGCAATTATAAGACTTGTGGATGAATCAAATAAAAAAGAACGTCAGTTAAATGCCAAAGCCAAACACTATCTATTTTGTGCACTATCTAATGAAAATTTCAAATTCATATATTGCTTTTCTAGTGCATACAAAATATGGCACTTTCTTGAAGAAATGTATGATCTTCCTCTCGCAGGTGTGGAACAAACACAGGAGGAAAAGAACGTACAAGAATCCATTATCATCCAAGAAGATCTCTCTCGGAGCAAAGCCATGGAGAATATTGAAATAGAGAAAGAGAACAATACATCAAAAGAAGATGAAAACTCATCTGTGATCGAGGAAGGATTAAAAGATGACAAAGGAACTTCATGCTCATATTTTGCCTCCTCCAAAAGCGTTGTAAGAAAGACTAAATCTTCGTCTTGTGTAATAATCTCTATCTCTAGTTTCAACATATTAAAAATAGTTAAACGAAAGATCAAAAAATTTAAAATTGCTAATAAAAACTTACGTTTAGAAAATAAGAGGCTAAAGGCTAATGAATCAAATTGTGATGTGTCTTCATCATCTTGTTTTTTACTTGAAAATACAAAATCTTGTTTTGATTGTAATAATATTAAAGAAAAAGTTAAAGAACTTGAAAAAGAAATAATTTGTGTGAAAGAACATAATGAAAAATTATGTTTAGAAAATTCATCGTCGAAGAATGATTGTGCTAAATGTACAGACTACGAGATTGAAATTAAAGAGATGGACGAAACATTTGATGAATATAGGGATGAATATGAAAAACATATTGAATCAATTGCTACCACTCTTAAAAATAGCACAATCGCTTACAATAAAGCCAGACACAATTTACAAACTAAAAATGATGAATTAAATGCTAAAATCAACTTGCTCAAGGAAATCATAAAGAAAAACACTCATTCACAATACCATGATATATCTAAAAGCAAGTTAAATATAAATTCTCAAAATATTAATAAATCAAACAAATGGAAATAAAAGACATCAACAAATTAAAAATGAAATTCCAAAGTACAATTATTATTATCATCAAACTTCTCCCAACATAAAACTTCACAAATTTCCTATGAAAAATGCTTCCTATAAACACAACAATTATAATCCTAAAGATAAAGATTATCACAATAGAAATTTGACTCATAATAATAATATTAAACCACAGGTTTAATGTAGGCCCAAAACCAAAGATGAAACACAAACACCACAAAAGAGGGCCCATTCATTTCCATCTCCCCAAAAGCAAATACGTTGTATTTGGGTACCCAAAGGAACCATCACACCCGGTCCTCTTTGGATACCTAAATCTTTCTTTCATTAGGTACCACCAAATGCATGAAGTAGAATATTTTCAAAAGGGAAATATACAATTTTTTTTCTACTTCATGATGTGCTTTAATGTCTTTCAATTTTCTTTGTATTCTTATTTCTTTGAAATTATCATGTTATGGTCATCTTGTATAGGAAACATGATCAAAAATTTTAATGAACCTACAACATTAATCAAAACTCAAAATCTTATTAAGATGACCTACTTATTATTCATATACTCATTATACATATATTTATCAACAATTAAATTCAAAATCTTCTATGTGGTGGTAAAATATTTAATCATAAGATTTCAAAAAAAAATATACCACATAAAATTTTTTTTCTAAATATCACCACTTCATAACATCAAATTATAAATGAAACATTCTAGTCAAACATCCAAAAGATAACAAAATAAACATAATTCAAAGAACAATAACATCCAAGACATAGGTTCAAATTCCTGAATTATTACATAAAAATTGTTCCTCTCACAACTACTCCTCCTCATCTATGTCCTCCACACTAGGACTCGGGAGCGTCTCCTGCGAATCCTCCGGATCGAGTGGCGGGGCGGATCTGAAACTGGACTCCCCCACTCCCTCCGCTCTGGTGTAGATGGGTTTAACTTTAAAGCTTTCATCATAAACTTCATCAGTTTTTTTATCCCTGAGACATCCTTCCTTATCACAGAAACATCCTCCTCCACCCGTCTCATCCGCTCACCCATCTCCTCTCGAAAGGACCCATATGGAGCATCTCGAGCCCCTCGAGAAGACGCTCCTCGCCGGAGTGGTGGTTGAGTTGATGAGGATGGCTCATCCGAGATGAAGGATGCTCGCAAATGCGAGGTACTATAAAAAGGAGGATAGCAATCTACTAAAAAGAAACCTAAGTCAATAGTAGGATACAAAACCTGAAAAACTCGCTGAATGATGCCACCCAGGGGCAGGTTGTTGAATCTCTGACGGGTTGGTTGCCGTAACTTGTAGGAATAACGGATCAAGGAGAGTAACAAATCCGCCACATCAAACCTCTCCTTCTCTAAAATAAAATAGGTAACATAACTTAGTTGCGCTGTGACCTTGGCAGTATCACCCAACTTCAGTAGGATTGTATGGCGCAACACATTTTGCACGACCAAGGCATCCACTGTGAGAGTCAAAATGGTAGAGATCAGACTCCTGTACTCCTTGTTATGCAGCGCCATGTTCACTTGAGTCCAATCTTTGTCTGCCCTGAACCTCTCAACAATTTCCAATCTATGTGGATGCTGAGTCAATCCGAACACGATTCTCAACTGTTCATGGGTAATAGTAACCATCTGCCCATGCACTTGTGACTGGACTCCTCCATTCAGCTCTGTCATTGAGGGATCTTCCAAGTGCATGTAAAAATCGCGCACCAACTCGGAAGAAAATCCGTCAGGAATGAACAAGCTCAACACCTTTGCGGCAGCAAATAGCTCCATAATGTGGTGATGTCGCGGCAAGTCGAACTCCACGACGTATGGCACTCCCACTACAGCTGCCTCTATGGCCAACTCAGTATTCTTCTTTCCCTTATAACCCGATGCCATCTGCAACATTACAAAAAATTATTAAAACAAGAAAACAAAATCCTCATCTAAAAACAAAAAATTTTATATCTCCTTAAAATTAAAATACGTTCATATCCTAACTTAAAACCAAGAAATCCACATATTCAAAACCAAAAACCTCATCAAAACAACAAACCTTAGAGAAAACCTAACAGTGTAGATCTAGTTCCTAAATCTACCAAAAAAATTCAAATATCTTCATCTCTAACATCACAATCAAGCTTTAAAACAAAAATCATAAGAAAGGATGAAGAATTACCTCAGATCTGCGCGTAGAACGAGTCGTCTTCTAGGGTTTTTCAGGAGGAAATGAAAGATAATGGCGGATCTGAAAGAAGAACTCTGTTTTAACAAAAGCCTCGATAGCGCCAGCGCTGGCTCTAGCGCCGGCGGTATCGGACCATTTTGAGTTTTAAATAAAACAAAATTCCATTAAATACCTGAATTTATTCCCTACTATATGTACTAATTGGTAATGCAAGATTTAGTTTATTTTGACTTGTATTAGGTGTCCTAGATCTTTCAAATTAACACAAATTCAAAAATGCAATTTTTGGTGTTTAACCATCAAAAACATCTCCTTAAATTGTGCAATTTCAGCATGAAACTACTATTGGGACACCTAATCAAAATCAAGAATCAACAATTTCAAAATCCTCAAAAATCACTTACTGTCTTCCGCGCTAGCGCTACCGCAGGCGCTAGCATCCATGTTCATTTTTCTGTATTTTTTAAATTTCTAAAAGTCCCTTAAAATATATAAATCTATATTTTCTACTTAGTTTTTGCACTTCTGTGTTTCTTTATTTTTTGAAAAATCAAATACAAAACTACAAAAACCAAATTACAAAAAATATGCTTTTCTTTTTCGCTTGTGTTGTTTCCTTTGTTTAAAGTTCATCTTTATGCAAAAATCAAATATAAAATTTACAAAAGCAAAAATTACAAAAATATGCTTTTATTTGCTAAAATCAAATACAAAAATATAAAACTTTAAAACTATCAAAAAAACTGTATGATTTTTGTGAAAAATCAAGCATTATTTAATCTATTATTTAGGAATTCTACAATGTTGCAATTTATCTTTTCAAACTACTTTGGACATTGTCTTTCTTCAAGCTTTGATATATCTATTCACATGTGCATCAATTATAGTTTAAAAGTTGTGTAGGATCAAGCTTAGCATGCCTCTAAGTATGAGAAATGTTTTATGTTTGATAATGATATTTATTCACTCACTCTTTTTGGCATTGTCTGCATATGTATTTATTCTAAAGAATGCTGGTGTATGTTTTGTATTAGTACAATAGATTAAAATTGCACAAGTATCTTACCTACACTCCTTATTTTGCACTCTTAAAAATTAAGAAAAGTGGTTATGTTTTTCATAAAATCTATTGATTTGCAAAACAAGTGTATTCGGAGAACTTTGTACAAAACAAAATTATAAAATAAATGGCAAAGATAACTCCACCAAGCACTACTTGAACCTCCTGATAAGTCTTAATAAGCATTGTGAGATTGAGCACCTTGGAAAGAATAGTAAAGTGTCTTGTGCAAATCAAATCCTTCTTTCAAAAATAAGAAAAACCACTTACTCTTAAGTACACCGGATCACTACTTTTAATCTTAAATTTCAATATGTTATCCCCCAAGCACTACTTTGCACCCTGATAAGTCTTGATGAGCATTGTGTGTGCAGAGCACCTTGGTAGTTGTACTTTTTATTGTGCATTAAAGTGTGTGGAAGTAATCTTATTTGTGTTTTATTGTGCTTGTACTTTACATATATCTTGTATTTTTATTAAAACATTTGTTTACATTACTCAAAAATACACTTTTGTGCACATCATTATCTTCCATAACACTTCTTCTCATGAGTATTGGATCCTAATGCTACTTCTATATTACTTTTTATTTATGAAATGCACTAGATAACCTAGCATGTGTTCTACAATGTTTTGTATGTTTTTGACATTATGAATTAAAGTGACATTGTGGTAATCTCTTTTTGATAAACATTATTTCATGCTTGGTTATTATAAAATTTAAAGATCTAACTGCAAAATGATTTACAAAAACATCATCTCTTGTGAACTTTAACTCATCTTTTTTTGGATTATCATTACTATTTGATGTTTTTGTATTGCTATAAGTCTTCCGCATCTTAACCATATAAGTGTTTTACCTTGCGCTTTCATGCTTACTTAATCTCTTGTATTCTTTGCATCATCACTTATTCTTAAAAATTCCTATCTTTCATTAAGTGATAGATTTACATGGAACACTTGTTATTGGTTACTTCAAACATAAAAATCTTTTATGCTCAAAACTCTGAAAATTTTGTAATGCTCATACCTCTGATCTATTTTGATGAAAAACAATTCTAAAACTCCTTATCATTTACTTAAAAAGCTCGATCATGCCTTCTCTTTTATTTCCACATTGTTTAGTGCTTTGTTTCCCTACCCACTTTTGCTAATAACAAAGGGGGAGAACTAACATGATAAATATAACCCGCTATCAAAAACCCAACATGATAAATTAAGATGATAGCTTACATATTAAGGGAGTAATCACTTAGGGGGAGCATGTATTTAGGGGGAGCAATTCTAAATGCTAAAATCAATAATTATCCTAAAGTCATCACTCTCGCACACACACAAGTATAGTCTCATCATGCTTATCTATTAATGCTTTGATTTATCATTAATGGATTTGTTATTATCAAAAGGGGGAGTTTGTTGGAACATGGTCTTTCGCATCTCCTAGGTTTGAGAATAACAAATCCTATGTGTATTTGATCTTGTGTGTTTAAGTGTGCAGGAAATCAAAGTCCACATGACTCGAGGATGGTTGTCCCCAAAATTGAGGCCAGAATTCAAATATGACCACTAGCGTCGGCGGTAGCGATAGCGCCCGGCGCTAGCAATGATTAGCGCGATTCCGACAGTGTTTTTAGAAAGAGCTAGCGCCCGGCGGTAGCTACTAGTGCTGGCGGTAGCATGGCGCACAAGAGGCATAGAGCAAAATGTTGCCACGGATTGAAGATCCTGCCACGCAAAATCTTTCCTAATCCGGGCTAGCGCCGGCGGTAGCGCTAGCGCCGGCGATAGTGCTTGGGCTATAAAAGGACCCCCTCTCCTCTTGTTTTCATACACCTATTGCATACACCTCAGAGAGAGAGTGCTAGTATTCCAGAGGCTCTTCTTGGCCGAAACTTGAAGTCCTACCGAAGCTCTGCCAATTTCTGAAGGAGAATTCCATCACGCGGAATCCAAACGAAGTCCGCTTCGACAAACGCTGATTCTACAGCGGATCTTCATCTCCGACTTCAGAAGTTCATCTTAAGGGAGGTTTTGTTATTTTATTTCTCTTTCTTCATTGTAAATAGTAGTGAAATCGCCTCGTGTTGGCGACTAGGTCTGGGGTAGACTTAGGGCTGAAATTCGCCTCGTGTTGGCGACTAGATCTATGCTAGTTCTAGGGGGTGCTCGAGGCCACATCCGGGGAAGGATTGGCTAGAGCGGCTTGAGGCCGAATCTGGGGAGGATAAGGCTAGGGCCACCGGTTCGTGGGGAAGCGAGTCGGTATAAAAAACAAAAAGAGCTTTTTATTATTCACCTCCGATCTCTAGCGTCATCGAGATCAAGTTTTGTAGAACTTATTTATCATTAATAAAGCTTGTCTCTTTTTTGTTTTACTTAACTTATTTCATGTCTTTAATCTTGCAATAATTCAAAGTTTTTTAAATATAATCTAAAGTTTTTGAAAACCCTTATTCACCCCCCCCCCCCTCTAAGGGCGCCGACCGATCCAACATGATGCTCTATTGGAAGCTCTGAAAAAGAGCAAGAAGCAAGCCAAGAGGCAAGCTTAAGAAATTGCTTCCCTTCAGCAGGCAAAGCATGATTGCACTGAGTCATCTACCCAGGTGGCTCAGATTAGTAGATAAATAAGTTAGCTAAAGGGAATTACAATATTCCAATTAAGCACCATTAGTGAAAAGAACAAGATCATTAAGGACCTTGAGGAGAAGCTTCTCAAAGAGAAGAGCTTAGTGGCTCAATTCTCCAAACCCAAATCTATACTGCCCATCATTGACACTTTCTCCTCCCAAACTAATAGGAGAGGGCTAGGTTTCAATAATGTGGTAATGGGTGTTGGGAATGGAGGAAAGGGCAAGGTTATGGCTAAGCCTCATACCACCTTTCAAAAGGTGTTGCTTCCCTCCAACAGGTATGACCAGAACATCATATATGGTCACTGGAAGAATGGAAGTTCCTATTGGAAGGATAATACTCCTTACTATAGCAGAAGAAAGGGCATGGGTATTAGTGCTTTGAAAGCTCCCCATGAAGAAATTCAAATGGCCCATTCTGGACCATTTGAATTTGGTACTCCAACCCCTTTATTCAAGGATAAGGAAGTTGGTTCTTCCAAATCCCACTTAGCAAAACACATGGCTGCTGTCAAGCCTATAATAAAGTCAAACAACACAGTATCTGATGCCATCAACTCTTGCTTAGCTACCAAGCTAAGACCAGCTGATGTCACTCAGATAAAGTCTGCTAAGACTAACTATAGACAGTCAACCAGCCGGGTTATTACTAACAGGGATAGGAAGAATGTTGCTACCTTCTCTCCTGAACATAAGCGTTTTGATGCTCCTTCCACCTCAAAGAATGTTCAGAAAAGAAGGTACAACATCCATGAATGTTTGTGATGTGGTAAAGTGGGACACTTTGCCATTGATTGTTGGCACAATTCCAATGTGCCTAATGCAAAGAGGGGCTTTCCTGCAAAGGCTACAGCAGGTGTGAGTGTGTCTTTTTACACTAACAAAAACCTAGGACCCAAAAACACTTGGGCTCCTAAGGGAAAATAAATTCCATTTTGCAGGAGAGTTCAAGTACCAGTATGAGGGAAGTATGGTACTTGGACAGTGGGTGCTCATTACACATGTCAGAAACAAGGAGTCTTTTGAAGGATTACACTCCTATGAAGAATGGTCTAAAACAACCCCCTAGGGCGTGATGCAAATTTTGCAGGATACAAAGATGATAGGAAGAGTACAAGTGAGACTTGTTAATTCCTAGACAGGAGGGAGCTGTTGTGCACAGCTATTATGGATACAACACTAGCTAGAGGACTACAACCTCAAGGTAAGTAATTATCCACTGTTTTATGACTCATCCAGTGTTATTTCTATTGCTAAGAATTTTGTCGCTCATTGCAGGACTAAGCATATAGAAATAAGGTATCATTTTATTAGAGAGCATGTAGAAAATGAAGATATCTTCCTTGAATTTGTCCCCACTGACAATCAAGTAGCTGATATCTTTATAAAGTCATTGGATGAGGCTAAGTTTAATGCTTTCAAAATTGAGCTAGGAATGTTGAATCTAGAATAGATTTCAATATTTCATATAATCTATCATGTTTATCGCTTTATTCCTAAGCTTTGCTTAAATATGTGATTTTGTATCTCAAGCTCTGCTAGGATAGGTTGCTATCTAAAACACTTAGTAGCATGATTATGATTAAAAATAATCTTATTTAAATGGTTCACTGTTAGGCAGTGAGGTCAGCTGAAACAATTGAGAAAGTTTCAGCTTAACTGCTGAGACGGCTGAGAAAGTCTCAGCTGAACCGCTGAGACAGCTAAAATAGTCTCAGCGGTTATCAATAACTTGTCCCAGCTGGTTGTCACTCTGTCTCAGCGATTCCGCTGAGACGGGCTGGTTCAATTAAATTTTGTCTTAATTGAAAATTCAGTAACATAAAATCAATATAAATTGATAAGTCAAATCAACATCTGGCATTAGGGTAAACCTAAACCTAAACCAAGCCTCTATAAATAGAGCAAAGTTGATTAAATCATTTACAAACCTTTAAACCCCAGCCGGCGAGACGAACCCTCTTCCCTCCCATCTTAGTGACTCATCTTTCTGAAGAAATGGCGCCAAAAATGTCAAAGGATCTTCAGGAAGTCTATGAGATCATAAGAAATGGATTCCAACATGCTCAATCTAGGATTAAAGAAGTAATTCAACTTCTGGATGAACAAGGATTAGAATACCTACTGTAAGAGCCATCAGTAATTCTCAGAACTGAAGTTCCGGAATTGTTCAGTAATGCAAAGCTATCATCTTCCAAATCTTCCTTAATGTCCAAGATTGGAAGCTTGAAGATTAAGATATCTCCAAGAAAGCTGGAGAAAGCATTTCAACAGCCATCATGCAGTAATGATGAGGAAGATAGTGTGTCTGTAAAAGACAAAGAAAAGGCCCTCAAATGGTGTGAGTACAGTGATACGAAAATTGGCTAACTGAAGAGGAAATATTTCATTCAGAGAGGGAAGCTACTATCAGATATAGTAGGCAAGGCATTAGTGTGTAAGCCATGGTCACATAATACAAACTACAAGCACATGTTTGATTTGATTACAAGAGTGGTCTTGAAGAAAAAGATCTCATGGGCTGCTGTAATCTTCCAAAGGATAAAAGAATGTCTGCATGATCCCAACCTAGGCAGAATTCTTTCTTTGTACCTTCTAAACTTCTATCCTGAAGAATTTGATAGCTCCAAAGGATCCAACCTTCACTATCTCAAAATAATGGATAGAAGGACATTGGACAGGTTCTCAAGGGTGCTCCCAATGAGTCGGCCCTTTGAGCTAAATGAGAAGTAAAGGAAATTAGTCAAAGGACTAAAGAAGGCTAGAGTAGTCTGATGTAACTCAGATTCAGAAGCTGCTAATAATGTCCTTGTTGAGGATGATCAAGGACCTACCAGCAGCCAAGATAAAGATGTTCATGATGAGCATGATACTGAAGGACATGAGGATCATGTTGCTGCTGAAGAGCATGAGAAGAATGAGGATGTTGCTGTTGCTGAAGAAAAGTCTGATGAAAATGAAGGAGATCACACTCAAAATGATGCTCCTAATCCTCAAGTAGCTGATAACAGTGCACAGAATGTGCCCTCATCTTCAGAAGATCATGAAAAGGAACAATTGGACACTGCTGCTGACTTACAAAGTAAGATTGATTTAATTATATCAAATCTAGAAAGAAGAATTAATCTAATCCCTAATGAACCAACAGATTACTGGGGAGATGATCTAGAAAGGATGGATGCCCCGTCTGAGGGGGAGCAGCAGAAGAATTCATCTGATGAAGAAGATAATGATGCTCCATCTGAGGGTGAGCAAGAAGGATCAGTTGGAGAAGAAAGCCAGGAGGCAGAAGATAAAGATGTTGCTAACAATAATGATCAGGTTGAGGGGGAGCATATCCCTGCTCAGGTTGAGGGGGAGCATGAAGAGCATGCAAAGGAGACATCCACTCTACTTGAGTGTAATATTCAAGCCCCATAAGAGAAAAGCATACCCACTGTGGTAGCTGAAGTACAACCCTCCACCTCTGCAATGTCCAATGAACTTATCCTAAGTTCAATCAGCACACTGATTGATGGTCATGTGACATTAATAAAGGAATATATTGATAGGTCTGTCTCTTCAGTAAAGACTGAAATGATGTCTGAAATTCAAGTAATAAAGGAAGAAACTTCTTACCTTAATAGGCAGATGACCAAGGGGTTTGATCTAGCTGAAAAATCAGTTAGTAGCTCAGAATACAATATTGAGATCAATGGACAAGCATCTGCAACTCTCAGAGCAAGACATAACCTATGTCAAAAATTATGTGAGTAAGACTGATGAGGTCATATAGAAGGCCTCCAATCATATTGAAGAGTATGTATGGTCTACTGCAACAACAATGATTGGAGAGGCAGAAAAGATGAAGGATAAACTAAAATATGATCTAGAAAATGCCTTCCAAACCCTATCTGGGTCTGTTGCTGCTGCCTCCAAAAGCTTAGAACAAAAAGTGGCTGAAGAAGCCAGAAAAGGGGAAGAGACCAATGATGAGACCAATTCTGAGTTGGCCCTCAAATTTCTGCAAGGAACAAGGATATCACTGAACCTTGAAAGTGCATAGTGTGCCTCTGAGAATTCTCTAGAGGGAGAGTGAATAGTGATTAAAATATTTTCTACCCTAATAGTGCACACACAATAAAAATACTAAGGTATTATGCACACGACAAAACTAAAGGCAGAATAAATGAAATAAAGTTTGCTGAAAATGAACACAAGAAAATTGAAGGGGACAACACAGAAAATCACAGCAAAGACACAAGGATTTTTATAGAGATTCCTCAAAATATGGGAAGTACTCTCTTCTACCTCCCTGGTAGGATTGCACAACCTGTGCCTGAGTCCTTTGACAAGGAGACTCTTAGAACCATAGATCTTTTGATAAGGAGATCTTGAACCACTGAGTCTTTTGATAAGGAGACTCTTAGAACCAAAGATCTTTTGATAAGGAGATCTTGAACCACTGAATCCTTTGGAAGAGGGATTCTGAAAACCCTTTTACAATTGATGGAAATAGTAAGAAGAAAGTAAGAGGGAGAAGGTAAGAATTTTGTTCTCAAAATTATTCAGAAGCTTTGATGCTGCTTCTGTCTTTCTTTCACTGGATCTGAAATGATGAACCTTTGCTTATGATACTGATGATTTGCAAGGGTTGTTTTGCTTGATCCTTTTCTCTCAGCACTTGTTTTAGTTCTGCTGTTGTATAATGATGATGAAGAAGCAGCAGTATATCTTCCTGTGCAGAGAGAGCACTTATGTATATCTGTCTTTTAGGGTTTGAGAGGGAAGAAGATGAAGACCCTATTCGACAGAGAGAATGATGTGATAACTGTATTATTATTTTATTCTCCTCTTTTTGCATACTTATTGTGTATGATTGAGTTTTCAAAAACCTTTCTTCTTTTGGCTTGTCCTGAAAAGGAATTGCTCTTCCCCACCTAATTTTCTTTCTCCTTTTGTTCTCGACCCGTCCATTCATTTTGAATATCTTCCAAAAGTAATTTGTTGTGTCCTAGAAAGCTTCATTCTATTCTTGGCAACAAACAAGCCGTTGGAGAACTATCTCTAGCCTGGTGGTCCTTCCGAAAAGGTCCCAAAAGGACAGCTGAAAATGCTTCCTTTTTCTGACTATATTCGATGCTGTGTCATCTTCATCAATCTTCATGTCGACGCACCTCTGAGTTCTTATCGACGTAGCTTTGAATTTCTTCTTAGCTTTGGTTGAACTCAGATGTTACGTTACGTCGATTCCTTATCGACGTGTCCGTCGAGTTGAAGCCTTGGATTTAAGCTTTTATTTTTTGCGTCGAATTGTTGTCGAAGTTGCGTCAACTTCTAAGATGGCTTCGACAATCTCTTCCTTCTGTGCTGAGTCTATTTTGATGTTGCGTCTACTTGACTTTATACTTCGACAGACTGAATATGTTGCTCTGACTTATAGTCAGAGTTACGTCGATATCCAGTCAAAGTTGCGTCTAGTTTCATTCAATGCAAGTCTTAACTTAACTTGTTTTGTGACTGTCTTGACTTGGCCTTGACACTCAAAGGGGAGTGTGACATCCTAAGACATCTAATGACATAATTACCCTTAGTATACTGATAGTGCATTATTTATAGTTATTTTTATATAGTATTTTAGTAGTAATTAATTAGTTTTTATATAATTTTAATTTAATATATATCTAATTTGCTTTGTTTTATATTTTCAGGGACTTTGGGGCTGCTAATAGCAATTTCAAGCACATAGCCGTGTTCAGGGGAAATTCTGGAGCATTTCTGCAAAAACCCTCAATACACGCCCCAGGTCACGGGCGTGACCTAGGGGCATGACCATGGCCACGACCGTGTATCGCTTTCAGCTCACAGAACTCGCTGCCACGTCGGATTAAAGTTACACGCCCCAGGTCACGGGCGTGACCGGGGGCGTGACCTTCAAGTCACGGGCGTGACTCGCCCAACAAGCATTCAATTCAAGCAGTTCCTGCCGCCGAGTCGTTCCAGCTTACACGCCCTTGGTCACGGGCGTGACCGAGGCCGTGCCCTCTCCCTCAACTGCCAAATTAACTCCAGATCGCGCCGTTTCCCGCCGTTTCCTGACTCGGTCAAGACACGCCCTAGGTCACGGGCGTGACCTAGGCCGTGACCCGTCGAGATGATCAATTTTGGCGGTTTTTCTTCCCCAACGTTCCCGGGCTTTCAAAGACGCAATTACGCAGCTTACACGCCCTTGGTCACGGGCGTGACCAAGGGCGTGACTCAGCAATTTTCTGCCTATAAAAGCCAGCTGCTGCCAAAGTGATGGGGATCCAGGCCATGCTTAGTTTGGATCGTTTCTAGTATAGTTTTTCTGCATTTTTCTTAGTGTAACTTTATTTTATGTCTTGTCTTTTTTAATTCCTAGCTTAGATCTACTTTACATGCAATTGTACTTTTCTTTACTTAGAAATAAAAATAACTTTCTTCTCAATTATGTTTTGTTAATTTTCATAGTATTTGGTCGGATGAATTCTTAAGCTTTTATCTTTTCAAAATCTCTTATTCATAGTTTAGTTTGGAAAACTAAGATTTACCGTTGATTTGCAATTTTTGGTTTCATATTTCTAGGGTATGATAATCAAGTTTGATCCGTATTTTAGTGTATCGAGAGATCCATAAATACGGGTAGATCGCTCATCGGTAAAAAGAGTTGTATGCATTCCTCGAGAGAGGGTGACGCAAATCTTCCGGATTGGAGTCAAATCCAATAGTGGGGCTCACCGCATAAAGCAAGCTTAGGGGTTTCGACTAGCCGAGGGGTCTTAATCGATCAACCTAAGGTTAGGTGGTAGTTCTCTCGAGAGAGGTTCTATCATATTTTGGGAACCTCCACGGTCAAGTTTATCTAAATCGATTTCTTTTGAATTCTAGATTTACAAAACATTTCACTTAAGAATGATTCCCGATCAAATGTTTCTTTTCTTCTAATTATTTTCAAAACTCTATTTTACTGCCGATAAAATAATAATAATTTGCGTGAGTAGAAGTAATCAACAGACCCGTGGAATACGACACTTGATATTTATTTGTTTTGAATATCCTATGCTATGAATGATAGGTGCTCTTGCCTATAGTTCGTAGAATTTGGAGAAAATTATTTACATCCTAAATTTTAGCTATCAAGTTTTTGGCGCCGTTGCCGGGGAAATATATTTGTTGATATTTTGAAAGCGTGAATTTTATTACTTTTATCAATCTCTTTCTCCGCCTCCATTTCTCCTTTTGATTTATTTTCAAATTTCATTCTATTAAGTGACGGTTGTTCATTTATCTTTCTTCAAAAATGTTATCTCAATTGGCCGCCAAAGTTGCCGAGCTTCAAAATAAAGTCAATCTTTTGGAAGCCGCACGAAAGAGCCAAATTATTTGTAATTTTTGTGGAGCACCACATCGAAGTGAGGATTGTTATATTAATTTTTACCCTCAAAGTTTTTCTTATGGAAATAATTTTGAGTTTATTTATGAAAACAATTATTCAAACTTTGATGAAAATAATTCATCTAGTTTTCATGCGAATGATTTTTCTGATTCTAATAATATATCTTCTTGCTCCGATATTACTTATTCATGGTGGCAAGATCACCCGGATAGTTTTCGGTGCGATGAAGGAAATCCAGTCAATCAAGATTTTCACTCCTCCTCTTTTACCGCACAAAATTCTTTTTCTTCTACTCTTGGGTATTCTCCAGATTCTATTTGTCAAAATTTAAATATCTTTACCCAAGCTCAAGAAGAACTTCTTTACCACGAATTTAAAAGAGTCATTGAGACACCGGACGAATTAGAAAATGAAAATTTTTCTTCTTCTCCTTCGCCCGCCCTTTCTTCTCATTCTCATGAAATTATAATTCATGAAGAAATTGTGTCTCATGAATTTTCTCCCCTTTGTATTGATTTTTCTGATAATTCTTTTATTTTTGAAAATAAACAACCGACGCTTAATCATGTATTTTCGCAAGAAACTCCTCGTGAAAAATTTTCTGGCTCGCTTAATCTTGATTCTTTTTATACTAATAATTTTCTTGTAGATGATGAGCCGTTGCAACCAAACGTTTTCACCGATCCATTTGCCGCTCATCTCCAGCAATCCAAATTACCTAAGGTATGTATAGGTAATTTGGATTCACAATTTCAAGCTAACGGACAACCAAAGAATCACGACTATAGCGGAGGAGTAGTCGGGCAGCGGATTTCAGCATGCTCACCTGAGCATGAATTAAGGGAGTTGCCTGTGCATTTTCAATTTTATTTTCCTTTTTCCTAACAATAACCGTCTAGCTTAAAGACGGGAAAAAGAAAGCGCTCTTGGGAGGCACCCCTTGCTTATCATTATTTTTCTTGCAATTTACTTTTTACGCATTTTATTTTCTTTTCCCTCCTACTTGGCTTATAAACATTGGGGACAATGTTTATTTTTAAGTATGGGGGTGTATTCTCCTATATTCAGTTTTTATTAAAAATCCAAAAAAATTAGAAAATCTTTTTCAAAACTCACAAAAAAATTTGATTTTTTTATTCTTTATTTTCAATTTTGTTATAAAAATTTACAAAATTCAAAAAAAATGTTTTCATTTAAAAAACTATTTTAATTTCCAATAAAATAAATTTTGTATTATTAAATTTCTCCAAACTTCATTTATGCAAAATTAATTTTAATTATGAGTTGTCTTTATAGGCTTTTTAAGGAGTTTTCTTTTTATGAATTTTTAAATCATATATTTCTCTTCAAAATATGTTAGATTTAAATTTTAGATGAATTTGATTTAATGAGTTTTTCATTATTTTGATTTGTTTAGAATATTTCTTAGTTTTACTTTCTCTCTTTAAATATCATAATTCAATTTTGTAGTAATTGTGTTAAATATCTCTAGATTTTACTTATATTAACTTGAACTCATAGTTTCTTGTAGATTGCTCAAATTATTTTCTATGCTCTTAAAATGTATCTTTGGAATTTGTTTAGCCTTTAAACCCTAGCCCTTCCCCTACCTTTTTGTTAAACCCATTGTTTGGCATAAAAAAATTTTGAAAAGATCATATGTCATGGAATGAGAGGATAAAATTCATCATTCCTAAACATATGCACCCAAATCAGTAAAAGATTATATGGCATGGAGTTGAGAGGATAAAATTCATCACTCCTAAACATATACATTTGGGATATAAAAAGAAGAAGAAATTAAAAAAAAAAGATGGAAATGAGAGGATAAAATTCATCATTTCCCATATACAAAGTAACTTCTTCAATGCCAATTTTACCCCATTTAGCCAAGTTCACTTGTTTATCCAAGATATTATTGAGAGAGCATAGTTAATATTTTGTAGTTTTCTAAAAGTTTCTCATGATTGTAAAGTTCTTATAATTTTAATCTTGGAATATTTTACTTAATTCAATGCAATTTTGTTTATGAAGATTTAGTTAGAGAATTTCAAAACTAAAATTTATTCTACTCATTTCAATTTATGAATTATTAATTATTTCTTATAAATCTGAATTTTAATTTCTTAACTTATTTTGACATGAGTTTTATGAGATTTGAAGTGCATAATTTGAAGTAAATCTTTTTGGAAATGTCCTATAAATTCTTCTCATACTTATAAATTAGTTTTTGCTCTGGAATAGCAAAAGCTTAAGTATGGGGGTATTTGATAGTGCATTATTTATAGTTATTTTTATATAGTATTTTAGTAGTAATTAATTAGTTTTTATATAATTTTAATTTAATATATATCTAATTTGCTTTGTTTTATATTTTCAGGGACTTTGGGGCTGCTAATAGCAATTTCAAGCACATAGCCGTGTTCAGGGGAAATTCTGGAGCATTTCTGCAAAAACCCTCAATACACGCCCCAGGTCACGGGCGTGACCTAGGGGCGTGACCATGGCCACGACCGTGTATCGCTTTCAGCTCACAGAACTCGCTGCCACGTCGGATTAAAGTTACACGCCCCAGGTCACGGGCGTGACCGGGGGCATGACCTTCAAGTCACGGGCGTGACTCGCCCAACAAGCATTCAATTCAAGCAGTTTCTGCCGCCGAGTCGTTCCAGCTTACACGCCCTTGGTCACGGGCGTGACCGAGGCCGTGCCCTCTCCCTCAACTGCCAAATTAACTCCAGATCGCGCCGTTTCCCGCCGTTTCCTGACTCGGTCAAGACACGCCCTAGGTCACGGGCGTGACCTAGGCCGTGACCCGTCGAGATGATCAATTTTGGCGGTTTTTCTTCCCCAACGTTCCCGGGCTTTCAAAGACGCAATTACGCAGCTTACACGCCCTTGGTCACGGGCGTGACCAAGGGCGTGACTCAGCAATTTTCTGCCTATAAAAGCCAGCTGCTGCCAAAGTGATGGGGATCCAGGCCATGCTTAGTTTGGATCGTTTCTAGTATAGTTTTTCTGCATTTTTCTTAGTGTAACTTTATTTTATGTCTTGTCTTTTTTAATTCCTAGCTTAGATCTACTTTACATGCAATTGTACTTTTCTTTACTTAGAAATAAAAATAACTTTCTTCTCAATTATGTTTTGTTAATTTTCATAGTATTTGGTCGGATGAATTCTTAAGCTTTTATCTTTTCAAAATCTCTTATTCATAGTTTAGTTTGGAAAACTAAGATTTACCGTTGATTTGCAATTTTTGGTTTCATATTTCTAGGGTATGATAATCAAGTTTGATCCGTATTTTAGTGTATCGAGAGATCCGTAAATACGGGTAGATCGCTCATCGGTAAAAAGAGTTGTATGCATTCCTCGAGAGAGGGTGACGCAAATCTTCCGGATTGGAGTCAAATCCAATAGTGGGGCTCACCGCATAAAGCAAGCTTAGGGGTTTCGACTGGCCGAGGGGTCTTAATCGATCAACCTAAGGTTAGGTGGTAGTTCTCTCGAGAGAGGTTCTATCATATTTTGGGAACCTCCACGGTCAAGTTTATCTAAATCGATTTCTTTTGAATTCTAGATTTACAAAACATTTCACTTAAGAATGATTCCCGATCAAATGTTTCTTTTCTTCTAATTATTTTCAAAACTCTATTTTACTGCCGATAAAATAATAATAATTTGCGTGAGTAGAAGTAATCAACAGACCCGTGGAATACGACACTTGATATTTATTTGTTTTGAATATCCTATGCTATGAATGATAGGTGCTCTTGCCTATAGTTCGTAGAATTTGGAGAAAATTATTTACATCCTAAATTTTAGCTATCATATACAATGTGGGTAATATAACCAAAGAAGTAAAATCACTTATAGTTAATTTGTTAAGTTAAATCAAAAGGACTTTTCCCAACAATCTCCCCCTATTTATCTTAACAAATTTTACATATTGTTTAAAGTGATTTTACACATATTTTGACATAAACACTAATACAATCAAAACATACATAAACAATATGATATGGTAGAATGAAATATATCTGATATAACTGAATATCTGATTTGATATAACTGAATGTTTATCAAAGAAAATTACCAAAGTAATGAATTACTTTTTCTTCTTGAGGAAAGTTGCCAAGGCCTCATAGACCTTCCTGGATTTCCTCTCCACATACTTGTAGTTTGCTGGGATGGCTTTTTCTGGGTTCTTCTGAATTCTTTCATATCCCTTGAAAAGTTTTTCCAGGTCAACTTCTATTCCAGGATACACATCTCCTAGCTTTGATCCCAAGCTGATAAATTTAGCAGTCAGAATATTGATTTCTTCTAGGTCTATATCCTCAGCTTCAGGATCTGGTACTAGAAAAGTTGTCTGAGGAAGACCTGAAACAGGAGCTGTTTTGAAAGTAATCTTTCTTTTCTTTTGATAAGGTAAGTCTTCTAAGTCTTGATTGACTCCAAGACCCTTTGTACCTTGTTGCCCTTTTTCTTCCTTGAATTTAGCGTGAGGGTTCTTTGCAACATATTCAGAAAGATTAAACAGAGTGTTGGGAATCTTGAATGCCTCTTCTAATTGTTCCTTTTCCACAGCCTCTTTACCCGTATTTATCCTTTCAATGAACAACCTTCTCTTATTCTCTAGCTCTCTTTGAGAAGCTTCATACTCAAATGTATCCCTTTCCCTGATTTCATCTAGGGCTTCATCAAGTGATGGATTAGTGTATGTTGTCAATCTATTCTCTGAAATTTCAATCCTCTCATAGGTCTTATTGTAGGAGTTGTCTTTCTTGAATTGCTTCCTCTGTTCTTTTGTATACTTTTCCCAGATTGGTGGCTATCCTCTATTCCCTCTCCCTCTTCCTCTATATGGAGGTCTTCCTCTGAAGATTGGTGCTGGAAGAGTTGGAGTGGGTGTAGGGGTAGAATCAATAGGAGGTAAAGTTGGAGGTGAAGGAGGTGGATCTTTTACAAGGACCTAATCAGCAACCTTGACTGGAGAAGGTGCTGTTGTAGATTCTTCAGAAGAGACCCTGAATTTTTGTACATCAGGAATGGATGTCTCAGTACCCTCATTGAATTGAATCTATCTAATGAATCGTGAGAGGATCTTGAAGGTGTCTGACGTAGCTTTCAGAAAGTACACCCAGCTGAACCTATAAAGTCATCAACAATGACTAAAGTCTAGGACTTACCTGTTAAGCTCTGAGTGGAGATAGGACCAAATAGGTCCATGTGCAACACGAATAGGATTCTGGGGGAATCATTCTTACCAATTGGTTTGAATGATGCTTTGGTCTACTTTCCTAGTTGGCAGGCTCTACAGGGATGGTCTTTATTGAATTTACCTGTTGGTAAGCCCCTTACTAGGTTAAGCTTGGAAAGTTGGCAATGGTCTTCAAGTTAAGGCGACTAAGTCTCCTATGCCACAACTCACTGTTTTCTAATTGGGAGTTAAACAAGCAGATCTCTGACTTTGTATACTCAAAGTCTATAACATAGACCTTACCCTTCCTAAGACCGGTCAATAATATTTGGTCAATTCTAGAACTAACTATATGACACAAAGCCTTAGTGAATACAACTTTTTATTCACCATCACACAGCTCGCTAATACTTATTAGATTATGTTGACTTCCTTCAACATAAGCTACCTTAGAAAAAGTGACTTCCCCAATCCTGAGCAAACCATATCCTTTGGTTTGACCAGAGTGGGAATTCCCAAAAATTACCTTAGGCCCTTCCTTGGCCTTGAAGTTTTCCAGCAGTTCTTTTGCTCCAGTCATATGCATGGAGCATCCACTGTCCAGATACCACTGTTGGTTTGTGGTTGAACAGTCTCCCTTCTGCAAATGAAATTAAACATTAGTATTGACCCTCACTTGTTGGGGTCTCTTTCTTCCATCATCATATGGAGTTATAAAAGAATGAGATGGTCTTTCAGTATACCCCTTAATGTGAAGAAGTGTTGCATTATTATGCCAGCAGTGTTTGGTTATATGCCCAAGTTTAGAACAGCAAAAACATCTAGGAATAAGATTAGAGAGTGGCTTAGATGTTTGATAAATTTTTGCAGGAAACATGCGTCGAGAAGAAATCGACGCATCTTTAGAGTTGTGTCGAATGTAATTCAACGTATCTGCATAGTTCCATCGATAATAGTTCGATGCATAGTATTGGTTGCGTCGAATATAATTTGGCGCACCCTCATACTTACTTCGAATTGATGTCGACTCATAAGCTGAACTCCGTCGAGTTGCATTCGATGCATCTCTAAAATTGCGTCGAGTTCTATTCGACGTATGAGTCTTTTTATTAAGATTTTTATTATTTTTATTTGACTTTTTTAAGGGGTGTTTGCCTAAAATCCCTGGTTGATTAGTGATGTTTACCCTATTAAATATAGTGAGTTTATTAGGGTTGTTGTTATGATCTTCACATAATTCTAAAATGTTATTAGGTCTAGAACTAAATAATGCTACAGGATTTTCCCAAGCAAGTTTGTTGGGGATGGTGTGCTAGTGGATGGTAGTGATTCTAGATCAAGATGATTAAATCTCTTGGAGAGATTTTGTGAGATATCCTTAAGCTTTTGACTTCTTCCATTGAGGGAGTCTTCAAAGGCTTTTGCCTTTGTGAGTTCTTTCTTTAAGTCAGAATTTTCATTATCTAATATATGTATTTCTTTTTTTCTTGAACAATTGATCTCTCAGCTCATAGTTGACTGAGTATAGATTATCTTTCCTAAGGTTTTCTTGTTCTGTTCTGATTATTGTAAGTTTCTTTTGGCTATTTATATAATCTTGACGGAATTCTTTAAAACAATTTTTAAAATCTTTTGAGGAAAAGTCAAAATCATCACAGATTATTACCTCATTCTCAGAAGTGGAGTCTTCTAGAGCCATTAAGCATGCTTCTTCAGGTCCACACCCTTCATCATCATCAGATGAGGAGGAGGTTGATTCAGAGTCTGAATCACTCTAAGTTTCGGCAATGAAACCTTTCCCTCCTTTCTTATCCTTCCTCCTGAAGGATTTCTTCTTATGCTCCTTCCTCTGCTTGTTGCTCTTGTTTTTTTCTTCCTTAGGACATTTAGTGGCAAAGTGTCCTGGTTTTCTGCAAGAGAAGCAGATAATCTACTGTGTAAGAGTTTTGACATACCTTGGCTTGCTTTAACTCCTTTCTTTCCTTCTAGAGTCCTCTGTCCTGACCCATCTCTTGAATCTTTTATCCAAGAGATTGAACATCTCTTCTTTAGTGGTGGAGGACTCTGCTTCAGCAGTCTTTAATGCAAGAGTCCTTTCTTTAGGAATTGATATTCTCTCATGGGCTTCTGACTTAGCCCTACTTTTCAGTAGAAGCTCATAGGACTTGAGCTTCCCTAGCAGAGCATCAGTTGATATCTCTCTGAGTCATATAGAATCTATAATGGCCCAGATTCTAGAGTCCCATGTGCTTGGGAAGCACATAAGGAGCTTTTCATTGATTTCTGTCAGAGAAATTTCTTTGTCAAGCCCTCTCAGCTCATTTATGATGAAGTTGAATTTGTCATACATTTCTGTTATGCTTTCATCAGCCTTTTTCGTGAAGTTCTCATATTGGGATATGAGAAGTAACTTCTTGTCTTTTCTTTCATTAGAGTTGCCTTCAACTAATCTGGAGAGAGATTCCCAGATTTCTTTGGCAGAGTAGCAATCAACAACTTTTTGAAATATGTCATCTGACAAAGTTGAGACCAGGATATTCATGGCCTTGACATCACATGCCTTGACCTTCTTCTCAGCATCAGTCCATTCTACTCTGGGGACTGTAGTTTGTGTAACTTTTCCACTAGCACCTTTCCTTATTGGGACTGGGGAGCTTATGAAGATGACATTAAAATTTTCTTCATCAATAGAATTCATATAGTGTTTTATTCTGGCCTTCCAGAGTGTAAACTTGTTCAGATTACACACTGGAGGTCTTGTTGATGCATAATCCTTAGAACTCATTTTATTTAAAAAAAAATTTACTTAATTTTAAAACAAATAAATGAGTGTAGGAGATCTTTTGATCAAGGTGTTAACCTTTTAGTGATAAACCTCCTTCTGATACCAATTGAAAGTGCACAATGTGCCTTTGAGAATTCTCTAGAGGGGGGTGAATAGAGCTTAAAATATTTTCTACCCTAATAGTGCACACACAATAAAAATACTAAGGTATTATGCACACAGCAAAACGAAAGGCTGAATAAATGAAATAAAGTTTGCTGAAAATGAACACAGAAAAAGTAAAGGGGACAGCACAGAAAATCACAGCAAAGACATAAGGATTTTTATAGATTTCCCCCCAAAATGTGGGTTGTCCTCTCTTCTACTTCCCTGGTAATATTGCATAACATGTGCCTGAGTCTTTTGACAAGGAGACTCTTAGAACCACAGATCTTTTGATAAGGAGATCTTAAACCACTGAGTCTTTTGATAAGGAGACTCATAGAACCAAAGATCTTTTGATAATGAGATCATGAACCATTGAATCCTTTGGAAGAGGGATTCTTAAAACTCTTTTACAGTTGTTGGAAATAGTAAGAAGAAAGTAAGAGGGAGAAGGTAAGAATTCTGTTCTCAGAATTCTTCAGAAGCTTTGATGCTGATTCTATCTTTCTTTCACTGGATCTGAAATGATGAACCCTTGCTTATGATAGTGATGATTTGCAAGGGTTGTTTTGCTTGATCCTTTTATCTCAGCACTTGTTGTAGTTCTGCTGCTGTATAATGATGAAGAAGAAGCAACAGTATATCTTCCCGTGCAGAGAGAGCACTTCTGTATATCTGTCTTTTAGGGTTTGAGAGGGAAGAAGATAAAGACCATATTCGATGGAGAGAATGATGTGATAACTGTATTGTTATTTTCTTCTCCTCTTTTTGCATACTTATTGTGTATGATTGAGTTTTCAAAAACCTTTCTTCTTTTGGCTTGTCCTGAAAAGGAATTGCTCATCCCCACCTAATTTCCTTTCTCCTTTTGTTCTCGACCAGTCCATTCATTTTGAATACCTTCCAAAAGTAATTTGCTGTGTCCTGGAAAGCTTCATTCTATTTATGGCAACAAACGAGCCGTTGGAGAACTGTCTCTAGCTTGTTGGTCCTTCTGAAAAGGTCCCAAAAGGACAGCTGAAAAACCTTCCTTTTTCTGATTGTATTCGATGCTGCGTCGACATCATCAATCTTCATGTTGACGCACCTCTGAGTTCTTATCGACGTAGCTTCAAATTTCTTCTTATCTTTGGATGAACTCAGATGTCGACGTTACGTCGATTCCTTATCGACATGCCCGTCGAGTTGAAGCCTTGGATTTGAGCTTTTATTTTCTGCGTCGAATTGTAGTCAAAGTTGCATTGACTTCTGAGATGGCTTCGACAAGCTCTTCCTTCTATGTCAAGTCCCTTTCGACATTGCGTCAACTTGATTTTATACTTCGATAGACTGAATATGTTGCTCCGACTTCTAGTCAGAGTTACGTCGATATCCAATCGAAGTTGCGTCGACTTTCATTCTACGTAAGTCTTAACTTAACTTGTTTTGTATTTGTCTTGACTTGTCCTTGACACTCTAAGGGGAGTGTGACATCCTAAGACATATAATGACCAAATTACCCTTACTATACAATGTGGGTAATATAATCTAAGAAGTAAAATTACTTATAGTTAATTTGTTAAGTTAAATCAAAAGGAGTTTTTCCCAACAAACCTGCCTCTGCTAGACAATCTAAGAAAAGATGATTTTGATTTTGAGACTCAAGTCAAGGTTGCTCAAGATGCTCAACTTGCAGCAAGGAGGAAAAGAGAAGGTGTCATGCTAGCAGAAGAATTCATGGCAAAGAATAGAAAAGAGCAGGGCAATGACTCTGATTATGAGCATTGGAGTGATGACTCCAAAAGCATTATTTTGAATGCATGGCTGAACCATGGCCAGATCTGCAAAGATATTGACAGGATATATCCTGCAGAAGAATGGATAAAGCACCTTGAGAGGAATTCCCAGAGGGAAAGGGTCTTCAAAGAGAATCTTGTAAGGAAGAACAATCCAAAGAGGATGCCTTCAAGATATATTCCCAAGCCATTCCTATATTTCAAGAGGCAAGAGAACAAGAGGAAGATTGCTGAGATTAAAGCTGCTGATGGTGCTGAATGCTCAAGTGCAGCAAAGAAAAGAAAAACTTGAATTATTGTATTTAGTTTTTCATTTGAATCAAAATGCAAATTGAAAGATGTATTAACATTTTATCATTAATGAAATTGATTCTTAATGTTTGAAATGATATCTTGTGTTAATAGGCCAACATTAGTCAAGCTTAATATTGTTCTATATTAATGCTTTATATATACTGTGGTGCTTATTTGTAGTTAACAATGTTATTGTTATGTTGTCATGACTATTATTCATAACTTGTCATGATATCTTCTATGATGCCTATATGTAGTTAACAATGTTATTGTTATGTTGTCATGACTATTATTCACAATTTGTCATGATATCTTCTATGATGCCTATATTCAGTTAACAATTATTTGTTATGTTATCAAGACTGTTATTTCATATATTGTCATGATAGGTTTTTGTGGTTATGTATCTTAGCATTGGTGTATGTTCTGCCTTCTTCAAATAGGGGGAGATTGTTGGGAATATTGCCCTTAATGTTCCCTTGAATTGAAGAGGCATCACACTCAATGTTAGGTACATATTGTATTTGGTAAACCCTCTTTTGCATCATGTCTATGCAGGGTTAGGTTATTCCAATCATTGGAATAGTTCTGTGGTTTTACTGTCAAAACCGCTGTGACGATAGCATGGTCTCAGCTGAACCGTTGAGACGAGGCCAGGAGCCGTTGAGAAGGAGTCTGCCTCAGCTGAGCTGCATTTAGACAGAAACTGCTGAGAAGACTATATGTCTCAGCGTATCCACTGAGACAGAGCCAAAGCTAGCGACGGGACTGGACCTTATCTCAGCCCAACCGCTGGGACAGATTCATATTTGAATTAAAGCTTGGCGTGATCTATTTCTGGCGCAAGTGGTTGGAAAGCAGGATAACATTTTCTATTTCTATCCATGCTGTGACAGGGCACTCCTTAGAGTCATTGCAGATGGAGGAGGTATAAAAGAACAAGTTAGGGCATTGTGGAAAGTGGGTGTGCAAGTGGAAAATAATCTAAAAGCAGCGATTGTGCCATTGATGGCTTCCACAGTTATCTCAGCCTGCTTCCTGAAGCTACAAGCAAGCATCTGAGATAAGATAGTTCTTCCTGGTTCAATCTAGCAGAACGAGTAGATCATTCTTCATCTACTAAAGAAGAATATCAGATAGAAGTAAGGATTGAAGCTATTGCCATTCAACCCTGCTTCAAGACAGCACCTGCAGTGCATCAACAACAGAAGACCAAAGCCAAAGGATACATCTTTACAGTCCTCTGTTGTAAGCAAATATTATAACCTCTTTAAGAACATTAGTGTACTGAGTTTGTAGGGCCTTGTGGCTGAGTTTGTAGGGATATTGAGCCTGAATTGTAGGGTTGTTGAGCCTGAGTGTGTAGCGTTGTTGAGCCTAAGCTTATAGAGTTGTACTCCCAGCTTGAGTGTAGGATCTCTGAGGAGATCTGAGGTATGGCTTCTTGATACGCCTGAGGTAGGAAATCAGTGGATTTCTGAGTTGTAGGAGTTGGAGCACTCTGAGAGGTAGGGTTGTTTAAGCCGGAGGTAGGGGTTGTTGAGCCTGAGGTAGGGTTTGGAGCAAACTTGAGAGATCCCAAGGGATTTGTGTTGTAAGCTCTTGGAGCTGAGTTTGGAGGAGATTTCCTTGTATAACATACTGTTAGAAAGGTGTAGAGTGAAAGTGTACTACCCATAGACACACTATCTTGGGGAACCACTATAAAAAGTTATGTGCTTTCTGTGTTGTGCGTTTACTTTGCATATTCTCTAACAACAGCTAGCTGCAACATAAGAAAAATCAAAGAGACCTATTCACCCCCCCCCCCCTCTAGGTGAATTAGAGTACTACCTTATAAACTATCACATCTACACAAGGAACAAGCTCATCAAATCTTACATGGATAGACTCTTCAACCATTTTAGTTCTCTTGATATATATTTTATAAGCCTTACTAGTTGAAGAGTAGCCAATGAAAATTTCATCATCAAATTTTCCTAAAGCATCTCTAGTGTTTAATATAAAGCATTTGCAACCAAAAACATGAAAAATATGATACACACTACCAGAAATTGGACTTTTAGCCAGGGCAAATTGCCGTGGCTAAAAGTCCCAAACCGTGGCTAAAGACCTTTAGCCACGGAATGGCCATGGCGAATGGGCGTGGCTAATGCGAGCGTGGCAAAAGGTATTTTCCACGCTCAGTCCGTGGCAAATACGCTTTTGCCACGACTTTTAGCCACGAAATTTAACTGTGACTAAAAAACCTATTTCATTACTTATTAGCAACAATTGCCCTGCCGTGGATGAAAGTCCATTATTAGCCACGGTTTCCCTGCGGTGGATGAAAGTCCATTATTAGCCACGGTTTCCCTGCGGTGGCGAAAAGACCATTATTAGCCACGGTATTCAACCGTGGCAAATACTTGACATACTTATAAAAAAGTATTTGCCACGGTTTGATCCCGTGACAAATACTTGACATATTTATTTTTAAAAAGGTATTTCCACGGTTAGAAACCGTGGCAAATACTTGTCCGAGTTATTTTTAAAAATATATATATGCTACGATTTGAAGGTGTGCCAAATAATTCAATGCATATACAAAAAAAAACAATGTTATAAGCACGCTGATACCATCTATTTAAAGTCAAATTATATTCACGGCACAAATAATAATATTTGTGCACCAACATGTTATTGGCACACCTCGCCCTTAACCATTTCATGTGAACATACAAGTCTGTTCCAATTAGCAGAACATAAATATGGTATTTCAGTTCAAAATATCCTGCATCAAATATGATATTTCAGTTCAGAAAAACACGCAACAAGCAGTTCTTTCAGAAAAATGCATTAGATCATGATCCAGGAATGAATCCCTGCAAGCAAAGAAGGTGAATACAAATATTAAAAAATCTGATTTAATGAAGTTATAATTTGCAGCTGAGATGAATTTCTCACAAACTACATAATTCCTACAGGCAATATAACAAATTTCATAAGGACTCCAGAGGATTGTGCTTGTACAAGAAAATATCATCCATGTTCTGCAGGCTAAGTGGTACATGCACTTTGAAAGAATGTGCTACTAAAGGTTCATCCATCAAAATACTAACAAACTGAAAACTGACAATTTGCAATGTAGGGTGCGTTTGACGCGGCGGATCCTGCGCAGTCCCGTCGACCGCCCCGCGCGGTCGCGGCTGCCGCTTGTTTGGCGAGGCCGCAGGATCCGCCCCGCCCAGAGAAATCGGCGGATTTCCCACAGATTTCCGCCGCGGGGAGGCCACCGTGGTGGCGTCCATGGGAAATCTGCGCGCCCAAAATGCACCCATAGTCAGTTGTTTATTAATGGAATAGTATAGAGAGCACAGAAGGATTTTTCATATGGTATTAGTAATCTTGAATATTGTGCAAGACCAATGCTCTGGATGCTGAATGAAGGAAGCATGGTTATGTGCACATAAATCAAAATGGATTCTTGAGTCTGCCCTCTCTGATGTCTTTGGCTTTGATTTGAGGGCATGATTCCGCAGCAAACGTGACGGTATAGGGGGCCACTATTTCAGTGGTAATCTGCGAGCAGCCACTTTGTGCATCTATTGTCAAAGGTTCGGTCTTTCTCCTCTGAGAGAAGCCACTTTGGGCATAGGGCCAAAGGTTAGGTCTGTTTCCAATCTTCCCCCGCCCATACCCCCAATGATTGGGGACTATATGGGTTCTGTTGTTGTTGTTGTTGTATTAGTAATCTTGAAAAGGCACATGATTGAGTAATACGATGATTGATTTGGAGAGTTCAAGAAAGAAAAACGTGCATCAAAGGTATAATGAAGTTATAAGAGTATGTATGATGGAACACTGATTAATATAATAAGTTGTGGAGCGACTAACGAATTTTCAATTACAATATGTTTACATCATAGATCAACATTGAGTTTATATCTTTTTTATTACTTATGGAGATGCTTATGAAATACCCATGTGACATACGTTAGTGGAAGCTTTTGCATATGACTGATTCAACTTTGTAAGAAATTTACAAACATGAATTATTTAGAAGATAGAAAGACCATAACTAATAGGCAACGTCAAATCACGTAATATGCAATTTTAGTGGGAGTGATGTTAGCAATTATTAATCTAGCTTTTTAGAAGATAAAAATATGCCAAGGTGTGAAGGTTTAACTACCTTGGATTTAAAAATTAGAAGTATGGGAATATAGATGAAGATACAATCTTTAAAGTAAGATGAAGTGGCTCGGAAGTACAATGTGTTAAGAGGATACAATGAAGATGTAAAGCTAAATTTTATAAGACTGCGATTAAGTTGATGATGTTGTATGAATATTACAAAGAAAAAATAACGAATGATATATTAGAGGAACAGTGGGACTAACATTTATTGAAAACAAGATAATAAAAAGTAGACTCTGGCAGTTTGCGCATGTACAACAAAATTTAGAAAATACATCAGTTAAGATATAGTTCGTGTATAAGGCTGAGGTAGGAGAAGGGGTAAAGAAATGTAATATGAAAGTTTTTCAGGATGATAGGTGTAGATTAAGTTTACCTCGGGCATCATTAAATGAAAACAAATAGAAAATAAGGATTCATAAAAGAGACCTCACATAGGTAGGATAAGTCTATTGATGATGATGACTTTACGCATAAAATGAATAATTAGCATTGCCATCTCTTCTAAACAATCCAACTAACTTATCCAAAAAAGAAGTATTTGACATTATCATAATTTCAAAAGGTAGCATACCTTCTTTGAATGTGTAACTCTTTGAAGATGTTGTTGAAGACTCCTGCTTTGGCAATGATTGGCAATTTAAACTAGATGTTCCTACAATATCAGTCTCGACACTAGACGCTGGTTTTCTATGATGAATAGTATCAGTTAATGCAGATCTCTGTTTAGTAAAGCCGCCTGATTTCTCAGTTCTCCCACCTTCTTTAAGAAGTTCTGAATCTTTTGGCGACATAACCTGAATTCAAACACCTTAAGAGCATAATTAGGACCATGTTATCAACATGCATTGAAGAGATACTAAGAAGGAAAGTATTAGAGAAAACAAGAAAATAGGCCAATGAGCTTCAATGCAGGAAATCAATAGAGAGGGGAAGAGGGAGATGACATACCCACAAGAGATGACAAACCCACAACAGCTGTCAAAAAGAACGAAATGATATAAGGAAAACCCCATATGTTAGTAGAAGACTTGTATATATATTTCAAACACATATTTGTTTGGATCAAGAGAACAATCTAATTATCAAATATCATAGTGAGAATTTGAGTAATCAATCAGGAATTTGTTTTCATTTTTTGAGATAGAACAAACAAGTGTATAACTTTCAATAAAAGAAAACATTGTCGAATGAACTCACATTGACAGCAACAACCATTAGAGCAATGCATGACGATACAAAACCAGTTGAATCAAGCCCTCCATGAATCAGTTCCATGTTTACCAACTCTCCTTGAGCAGAATAGAGCAAAATAACTTCAAAAAATAGAAAAATTGAGAAAATAGGATGAAAATAATCCATGTTTACCAACTCTCCTTGAGCAGAATAGAGTAAAATAACTTCAAAAAATAGATGAATTGAGAAAAGAGGATGAAAATAATCAATGAGAAAGTAGATTTATGTATTTCATATATTTTATTCCCAAATTTTCCTCTTTATAGAGGGAATGGTAAAATTTAGAAAAATCTAAACATGTGAAGCCATTTAGATGCGGGGAATTTGATCCATGTATAATACTGCTATTAAGAGAAGAGAGAATAAAATGATAATACAGTTATAAAAATGTTCAAAACCAGCTGAATCAAGCCCTCCATGAATCTGTTCCATGTAACTCATTGGCGTACTGTCCATTAAATCAAAACCTTGACTAATGATAATACAGTTATAAAAACCATCGAAAAGACTATATATTTAAGCACACAACACAATTACACAACTTTAAGTTTAGGCAAAGTAATTAAATCAGAATTCAAGAACGCATTACCTCAACTTCCCCATACATCCAGCTATACGAAGGCCAATTTCCCTAGCCCATCCATTCTTGAGAAAGAGTAAAGCATTGAAACCCTTATAAAAGAAGACAACAATGTCAGCATCAACTTGCAAACCAAATTAATTCTACAGGATATGTCAACACCTAGACCAGGTAAAACAACCAAATTAATTCTAAAGAAAGAAATTTAATCTAAGTAAATGAAGTGCAGAACATTGTAAACCTAAGTAAATGAAATAACATTTCATGGTTGAGTGAAAAAACCCTAATTTCAGATATCTAAGTAAATCAAAGTGCAGGACATTCTACATATATTTCTATTATTTATAAAAATGTAGGTAAAAGTAAATCAAAGAGCATAACATTATACAAATATTTCTATTATTTAAAAAAATGTAGGTAACTTTTCATATAGCAAAATAATTTCAGATTTAAGGAACATAAGATTGTTAATACCTTGACTCCCTATTTATGTTCAGATCCTGCATTCTGTAACAAATGGTGAAGCACGACTTTAAGAATGAAAATATAAATGGGGAGAAATAGGGAGAATGAAAACACATAGCAATGGAATAGCAAGAAGAATGACTAAGCCTGCAACTGAAAACACTAATTACACCATATGCTGTTTGGAGATCGTCGGAGAAAGAGATCTCCAGATCTAGGGCTGCTAGGAGATGGAAGCTCGGCGATGGATACGGATGACCAAAGCTGGAGGTGGTGTTGGCCTGAGTAAATCTCGTCGGAGATGGAGAAGAAGAGGAGAACCCTTCAGATCTTGAGTTCTCCGGTGGAGTCCGCCGGAATCTCGCCAAAAAGCTGAAATGAGGGGGCGAAAGTTTCTTGGAGGAGTGAAATGAGGGGGCGGCAGTTTCTTGGAGGAGCTTCCGAAAAAGAAGACGATCTCTTAGTTTTTTTTTTTTGAAGGGCTGGCCGGCACAGCAGCTCGCCGTAGAGGGGAGAGCTCCTCAGAGGAGATGGAAGTTTTCGGCCATGAGATGGATGTAGAGAGAGGGGAAGAGAGAGGGGAAGTGAGAGAGAGGGGAAGAGAGAGAGAGAGAGAGAGAGAGAGAGAGGGAGGAAGAGTGGATCTGTGAGTGAGAGAAGGCGCCGAAGGAGGAGGGCTCAGCAGGGATCTTGTTAAGGTATATTTAGCACGTGTATCATATGTTAAACGGAACCCTAACGGGTCCGTTAACGGGTCGTCGGGGATTTAGGGTTACGCCTATAAATACCCCGCTGGGGGCAACGGGTAGTTCATTCCAAACTTGATGTTCACTCGGTTGCTTCGAGCACCGTTTCATTCTCGAAGATTTCATTTGTGAGCGCCCCCAAAGCCCCTCTCTCCCGTGCGGTTCTCTCCCCCATAACCGCTGCTCCCGATCGCAAATCGCTGTAGTGCTTCCCTGTCGATCGAAGGAACGAAGGAGACGTAGGCCCGTAACCGCTCCCTGTGTTCGTGGGTTGCGAAGGAGTTCGCCGCTCTGTTGAAGATCGACGCTCGCTGCGTCCTCCTCGCGTGAAGAACGGAAGCTGATACCGCCGCTTCTCTTCTCGGATCGCGCCTCTCCTTCCTCTTCGTGGTCGCATTTCCCTCGCCTGTGAGCCGTCGAACCACTGTAGTTCTCGTACGCGAAAGAGAAGCCGCTGAGAAGCCCGTCGCAGCCCATCGCCGCCCGTGCCCTAGCCGACGCCGCTCCCGCTGCTGCGTTTGAGGAAGTAACGACGCCACTGCTCTTCCCTACCGGAGATCCAGTCGGCCTCTGACGAAGAATATCGACGCCAGGAGCCATCTTCTGTGCCGTCTTCGTCGATCCTGTGCCGGTCAGTGCGAATAGACGAAGAAGGAGGAAGGCTTCCGTGTCTCCTCTCGCCTTGATCGCCTGGATCGTTTTTTGCCGATTGATTTGCCGATCGCAAGGAAGAAGTGCCTCCAAGCCCGTCACTCTGGTTCTTCCAGTCAGAAACACTCTCGTTTTGTCGATCCTGTCCCGTCCAGTGAAGTGATCTTTTCAAGTGTCGTTCCACAGTGCAGTTTTCCAGTACACTGCAGTGCAGTTTTGTTCCAGTGCTTGAGGAGTTCTGAACCGTCTGCTAGCGATGGCCTCGCTTTCGAAGAGCAGCAGTCTCTCCTCTCCAGTGCCGTTGATAAAGCTGGAGAAGTTCTCCCACTCAGAGTTCAGTGCCTGGAAGCGGAATACGCAGTTTGGTATGAAATATTTGAATATATTTTATACGCTGCAGACTGACCTCGCAAATTTCAAAGGTGAAGACGACGTTGCTTAGTGGATCAGCGATGAAGACTTCTGTCGCGATTATCTCCTGAATTGTCTCTCCAATTCACTGGCCGAGACATTTGGGAAACTGAAGACAGCGAAAGAGATCTCCCTTGGTCTATCATGAAGATCTAAAAAGGATTTTGAAGGAGAAGGTATACAACGCATATTCCATACGAAGGACGATCATTTCAAGAACGCCAACATCTACATCGACTTCGTCTTCACCTTCATAATTTCTTGGGGAGTTTCTCTTTACTTATTTGTAATATTTTACTTTTTCCTTTTGTAATCTGTGTGGAGAAATCGTTCGGGGAGAACGTCGGATTCCGGAAAGGATTCTGTGGGTAAATTCGCCTTGTGTTGGCGACTAGGTCCTTGTGAGGCTTATGGGGTAATTCGCCGCCTTGTGCGTGGCGACTAGGTCAAGGGTAGATCTAGGTGGTGGCTAGAGGCCTTATCTGGGGATAGATAGGCTATAGCCAACCGGTCCTTGGGAGAAGGACCGGTGAATCAACAAAAAGTGTTTTTACAAATTCTCACCTTGATTTCTAGCGTTATAGAAATTAAACATTTGTGTATTCAATTTATTATGAAATAAAATCATGTCTTTTAATGATCTATTCAATTGATTTTATTTCCTTTTCAAGAATGTCCTAATTTACATTTTCATCAAAGTATTAAAATTAGCATTCGTGTAATTATCTTTGAAATACAACAATCGTTTTCATTATCTCTGATTTTCTGGAATTGTATTTCATTTAAGATTTCATAAGTAAAATCATCGTGGCAATCTTTTTGTGATAAGGAAAATTTTCTGGAGAGCTTACGCCCAGCATTAACACTTAACGCCAGCGTTAGCAACAGTTAACAAAAAGTTTTGTTTCTCTTGTTTAAAAAGGAATCTTCAATACAATCTTTTCTGAGATATCAAAATATATTTTCTTATAAAATAATCCTAAACTTTGATCACAAACTTTGATAAATTTAATTAAGATTTAAAATTCCATAAAGCCCTTATTCACCCCCCTCTAAGGGCGCCGTAAGATCCAACAGGTTTGCCGAGATTGCATCTCAAGAATGATGCGGTTTGGGGGATCGTTGTACAACCCCTGTGTCCGCCAGGAGGAGAGCAGAGGCAAAAGAACCAACAAGTAAAGGAGAGTAAGAAGGCGAGCGAGCCATGGGGCTGGGCGAGCCGGGTTCTCGCAGGCCGCTCGCAGGAAGGCGAGCAAGTCGGAGCCTAATCGCTCGCTCGCAGGAAGGCGGGCGATCCGAACCTCTCGGTTCGCGAGTAAGGCCCTTGGGGGTGGTTCGCATAGGAAGGATTCATGATCGAATTTACCTAAAAGCCCCTGGTGGTTTGCAGTTAGCCCCTCCAAACAGCGGAGTCTGGTTGTTGGCAGACTATTTTGGGTTGCGTATAGTAAAAAAATAAGGCGGAATCCCGTTATTAGCAAACCGGACTTAAAAAACTATAAATAGACATTGAAGGGCACCTTGGGAGGGCATTCCAATCTCAATTTCTGAGCTTCTTCCTCCCTTGGTTATCTTGGCTTAGCTCTCCGGCTCTCCAAGGTGCCCAGTCTCATCTTTGGCTTGGGAGGGGAAGCGCTCAAAGATCTTTCGGGTGTGTGGTGGGACCTCCTCACTGCGACCAAGGGTCTGTCCTTAGTTCCGAGTCTCCGGTCAGTTCCTCCCAAGGAATTAGTAAGTACTAGCTGCCCCTCTTCATTGAGGACCCGAACTCCATAAAGAAGCCAAGTCCTGGTTTCAAAATTTTTGGTGCGGTGAGCGTGGAGTGTAGCTAGTCCAAGAAAGTTCCGAAGAAGGGACATGGCTGGAGATGAAGAGAAGGGCGAGGAGTTTTGCGGGTCACCCCCGGTGGTGACGCCAAGGATGTTCTCAGACTTCAGGAGGGAAGCCCTCGACACCATCGAATTCGCCATCGCATCGTTGCGAAGCGAGTTCGCGACCCTGGCGCCTCAGGTGTTCCCTCCTCCAGCTGCTGGCAAGAATGCCCTGGGTGGAAGGGCAGAGAAGGAGGTGGCAGAGGGGTCGGTGCGAGACCTGGTGGGGCGAGAGCTTTTCGCCAGCCCGCCGAGCGAGATTCTAGTGAGTGCGGTACAAGCAAGCGCTACATAGGCGAGTGCAGTGCAGGCGATCTCGGGGCAGGCGAGCCCTGCTCCGGTGAGCGCAGATCCCATGAGTGCAGTCCCGGCAGCGTGTCTCTCACAATCATGGATCCCACGAGCGCAAGCCTAGCGAGAGAGCTCGTGGTGCGAGTGGAGAAGGAGACGATGGCAGGTGGGGGAAGCCCCTTTTGTGAGCTAGTGCTTTCCGCACCCATTCCGGAAGGGTTCAGAGAGTGGGACAGGGTCTACTACCACGGGAAGGACGATCCCGTCCAGCACCTGCAGTCGTTCGAAGACCCAGTTTCTATCAGGCCGATGTCAGATGCTTTTAAGTGTCGGCTCTTCGCCGTCACCCTGAAAGAGAAGGCCAGGGAGTGGTTCCATCAACTCCCTGTGGGGTCAATCTACGCATTTGAAGACTTGTGTCAGAGCTTCTTGTTGCATTTCTCGACTTTGAAGAAGAGGAAGAAGGACGCTGAGTCTCACTTCAAGGTCAAGCAGGAACCCAGGCAGTCGTTAGCCCACTATGTGGATTAATTCCAGGAGGAGGTGCTGCTAATCCAGGAGATGCCTGGGTTTGCCCTCCAGCTCGCCTTCACGGTAGGGCTGAGAGAGAGTTTCTTCAAAGTGGGATTGAAGAGGAAGGCCCCCGTCTCCTACGAGGAGCTGATGGAGAGGGTGGCAGAGGAGATTGAGGGGAGGAGGCAAACCCGGAGCTCACCAGGAGGTTAGCAAAGCTCGGTGAGCCGGAGGTCAGGCAACCGGAGGTGAGAAGGAGGGATGAGCCCAGAGCCCCGGAGGTGGGGTGGAGGCAGTAAGGTTCGAGGTCAAGGTCAAGGGAGGGGTTTTTCCCCTGGAGGGGGCACCTCCATGGAGGCTAGGGGAGATCTCAGCTGGGGTGGAGGCAGGGTACGAGGCATATGCCTCCCCCGCCTCAGCATGCGATAGCAATAGGGAGAGGAAGAGGATGAAGAGAAAGGGGTGAGCAGGGGCAGTAGCCCGAAGGAGGAACAAGGGAGTGGAGGTCGATAGGGGGGAGGTGGCATTGCCGTATTGTGACTTCCATGACGAGGAAGGTCACGCAACGATGACTTGCACGAAGTTCTTGAAAACGAAGAGGGCCAGAGCACCGGCGCCGCGGCAACAGCAGTAGGTGAGGATTGAGGAGGTCCTACCTCGGGAGGAGGAGGAGGAAAGGGGCGAGGACAGGGTAGATGTGGGGACCTGAGGAGGGATCAGAGTGATCCATGGTGGTGTAGGGGTTGAGGCAACCCACAAGGCGAGTCTCCATACCATCTATTGTTGGAGCGTATCTTCGACCTCCCAAACCCCACCCCAGGCAGAAAAAATTACATTCTCCCACAGGGACATGCCGGGTCATGAAGACCCTTTCTGCGATGCACTAGTCATCCAGACCGCCATTGAGAACTTCACGGTGTCCCAAAACCTCATGGATAACAGAAGTTCAGTTAATGTCATCTTCAAGAAGGCATTCGATGAGATGAAAGTGGAGAACAAGAGGGTGTTCGCCTCGGATGGCCCATTGTTTGGGTTCTCCGAGGAGAGGAAGGAGGTAGAAGGAGGAGTGGGACTCCACATGGTCCTGGGGGGGACTGTCCCGGAATTGCCGCTTTGTCATAATGGATGCCCCCAGCAGCTATAGTGCCATCTTCAGACAGCCGCTTATCAGTGCGTTCTGATGCGTCCCCTCCACCTTCCACCAAAGCCTTAAGTTCAACTTGGGGGGAGTTCAGGTCCGGGTAAGGGGTAACCCTAAGGTAGCGAGGCAGTGCTATGTGACGGCCGTGAACACCATCTCCTGGATGGCCGAAGCAGAGGAGTGGGATCAGGAGATGGAGGAGCCGGCAGGTCTCGGAGAGGAAGCAAAGGAGGAGAGGAGAGAGGAAGGAGGTCAGGCCCAAGAAGGAAGGTCGGAAGAGCTGATGGCGGTCAGAGAGGAAGGAAGGGAGGAGGAGGCCGAAGTGTTCGCTTATGGCGAGGAGAAGGAAGGAGATTGGGGGGAGCAATCCCGGCTAGAGGCCGTGAATGAGGTCATGGAGCTCAAGGTCACCACCCGAGCAGGGGTGGTGGAAAAAGTGAAGTTCAGTGGCGAGCTCAACTCGGAGGAACAAAAGCGGATCCTGGCCTGCGTACAGGAGAACGTGGACATCTTTGCCTAGAGCGCGGCAGAGATGCCCGGGATCGACGTAGACGTGGCATGCCATCATCTCAACCTTAACCCCAGCACCCAACCCATCCTACAGAAGAAAAGGGCCACAATGGACAAGCTGGAAGGACCCATCTGAGAGGAAGTGAGCAAGCTCCTCCAGGCAGGTTTTGTATCAGAGATCCAGTATCCAGATTGGGTCTCCAACGTGGTTATGGTAAATAAGGGTGGAGGTAAGTGGAGGATGTGTATCGACTTTTTATTGCTTAATAAATCATGCCCCAAGGATTACTACCCTTGCCCCGAATCGACGCGCTGGTTGACTCAGCCGTCGGTTTCTCTGTAATATCTTTTTAGATGCTCTTTCAGGTTATCACCAAATCCACATGCATTATCCTGACATCAAGGATGTCTCTTTCATCACGGCGGATGGGTGCTATTGTTATAAAATGATGCCTTTCGGGCTCAAGAATGCAGGGGCTACTTACCAGCGGATGATGGATCGGGTCTTCCGGGAACAAAAAGGTAGAAATTTAGAAGTTTATGTGGATGATCTCATGGTGAAGAGTCGAGACCTTGAGTCCCACCTCCACGAACTCAGGGAAACCTTCGGGACGTTGAGAAAATTGAAGATGAAGCTCAACACCCTGAAGTGTGTCTTCGGGGCTAGCCGGGGGAAGTTCCTAGGCCATTTGCTAACTCCAGCGGTAGTGGAGCCAAATCCAGACAAAGTCAAAGCCATCATGGAGTTGGGGTCTCCAAGGAATGCAAAGGAGGTTCAGCGCCTCACGGGGAAGCTGGTCGGGCTTAGCAGGTTCCTCTGCAGGGCGGGAGAGAAGTGTGCACCTTTCTTCAAAGTACTGCGAGGGAACCAAAAGTTTGAGTGGACCCCCGAATGCGAAAGGGCCTTTCAAGCACTAAAAGAGCAGCTGGCCCAAGCTCCTTTGCAGCAGGGGCCGAGGCAAGGAGAGGATCTGTCCCTGTACCTGGGGGTAGAGCCCGAGGCGGTGAGTTCGGTACTGGTCCGAGAAGAAGGCAGAAGGCAACTCCCAATTCACTATGTAAGCCGAGTACTGAGGAAGGCGGAGCTCCGATATCCAATCCTAGAGAAGTTAGCCTTCGCCGTGGTGGTGTCGGCTCGGAAGCTCCGACCCTATTTCCAAGCACACCTGATTAAGGTAGTAACCTACCACCCCCTTCGCAGCATCATGGAAGGGGTAGAACACTCGGGGAGGTTGGCAAAGTGGTCGGTGGAGCTAAGCGAGTTTGATATATCATACGTGTCGAGACTGTCCATCAAGGCCCAGGCGGTGGCGGACTTTCTGGCGGATTACGTAGCTGAGGTGGAAGAGTCCGAGCTGCTCAGCTCGGCGTCCTAGAGGATGTTGGTGGACGGGGCCTCGGGAAAGCGTTCTTTCGGGGGGGGTGGTTTTGGTGAGCCCCCAAGGGACGAGGATCGAGCAGGCAATCAACTTTCATTCTCCCCTCACAAACAACCCGGCCGAGTATGAAGCAGTGGTAGCAGGCATCCGCCTAGCCCTAGAATTGGGAGTACAAGATGTGGAGGTCTCGACGGACTCCATGGTGGTATCTTTCCAGGTTGGGGGAGAGTTCGAAGTGAAGGAATCGACTCTTCAGCGGTACTTGGAAAAGGTCAAGGGGCTCGTAGGTCAGTTCCGGACCTTCTCAATCCGTCACGTGCCGAGGGAAGAGAGCGCCGCGGTGGACCTCCTGGCCAAGTTTGGTCCCAGAGCAGGGGGAACAGTGTCGCACCTTTTTCGACCATACATCGAAGAGGGGGAGCTGATGGAGGTGGACCAACGGGCATCATGGATGGACCCCTTCATTTCATTCCTGACATCTGGAAAGTTCCTCGAGGGGGACGTGGATAAGAGGCGCTTCAGGTATAAATCAACCTATTATTCCTTACATACAAGGGGATTATACAGGAAAACACTTTCGGGGCTCCTAGCCCGGTGCGTGGTGGAAGAGGAAGTACCGAGGGTTCTGGAGGAGATCCACTCGGGAGAGTGTGGCAGCCACTCGGGGAACCGAATCTTGGAAGGGAGAGTGCTGAGGCAGGGCTACTTTTGGCCTACCCTCAGCAAGGATGAGGCAGAGTTTGCAAGGAAGTGTTCAAAGTGCCAGTTGTTCGCCCCTCTCCAACTCCTACCAGCCCAAAGGCTTCGGTCCATCGCAGCGCCCTGGCCCTTCACAATTTGGGGATTGGACTTGGTGGGTCCTTTCCAGCAACCGAGCAGCAAGAGAAGGTTGCTGTTGGTAATGATCGATTATTTCTCCAATTGGCTAGAGGTTAAGGCGCTGGCCAAGGTAACCTCTCAAGTTGTTCGAAATTTTATATAGGGGGAGATAATTTGCAGGCATGGACTCCCATTGGCTATAGTCACAGACAATGGGCCGCAATTTGCCAGTGATGAGTTTGTCAGCTTCTGCACCCAGTTGGGCATAGACCTTCGGTTTGCGTCAGTCCACCACCCAAGGAGCAATGGACAAGTGGAAGCGGGAAGCAAGATTATCGTGAACTTGCTGAAGAAGAAGGTCGAGAACCTCCGGGGGAATTGGGTCGAGCAGTTACCCTCAGTCCTTTGGGCCCTGAGAACCACTCCGAATACGGCCACGGGGGAGACCCCATTCAAGCTCTCCCACGGTTCCGAGGTCGTCCTCCAAGTAGAGTTCGAAGTAAAGTCCCCCAGGGTGGTCGTTGCGGGCGAGGGGGATGAAGAGTGGCTAGTGGAAAATGGGGAAGGGAAAAGGCTATCTCTGGACCTGGTGGAGGAGCTCCGGGACTTAGCCACCGTCCGACAAGAAGAGGTCAAGCAAGGATGGATCGGTACTTCGACAAGCACATCCGAGTAAAACAGTTCGAGAAAGGAGACCTGGTGCTAAATAAGGTCGACGCGGCCGGGAGGGGAGCCTCAGGAGGAAAGCTCAATCCTACCTAGGAAGGGCCATATATTGTAGACGAGGCACTCAAGTCAGGGGATTACCACCTCCGGGATGTGGATGGGGTACTCCTTGGTCTGGCCAGGAGTGGGGATGACCTGAAGAGGTTCTATCCGTAAAGCTTTTGTAATTGACTTATTATATGTTCTAGTCTCAATATATTGGTTTGGAAATTCTTTCTAAGCAGGAGCCCCCACATTTTTAGTGCTGGAGTGACCCAGATCGATTCTGCTGCTGGGCTCTCATAGACGATGGGACGTTGATCTCTGGAGAGGCTGGCAAGGTGAAAGGTTTTTGGTGCTGGAGTGCCCTAGATCGATTCTGTTGTCGGGCTCTCATAGACGGTGGGATAGGTTGATATCTGAATAGGCTGGCAAGGTGAAAGGTTTTTGGTGCTGGAATGCCCCAGATCGATTCTACTGCAAGGCTCTCATAGATGGTGGGACAGGTTGATCTCTGGAGAGGCTGGCAAGGTGAAATTTTTTTGGTGCTGGTGTGCCCCAGATCGATTCCGCTATCGGGCTCTCATAGACGGTAGGACAGGTTGATCTCTGGAGAGGCTGGCAAGGTGAAAGGTTTTTGGTGCTGGAATGCCCCAGATCGATTCTGCTGCCGGGCTCTCATAGACGGTGGGATAGGTTGATCTCTAGAGAGGCTGTCATGGTGAAAGGTTTTTGGTGCTGGAGTGCCCCAGATCGATTCTGCTGCCAAACTCTCATAGATGGTGGGACAGGTTGATCTCTTGAGAGGCTGGCAAGGTGAAAAGGTTTTTTGGTGCTGGAAGGTTCCATATCGATTCCGTTGCCGGGCTCCCAAAGGCGGTGGGACAGTTTGATCTCAGGAGTGGCTGGTAAGATAGTGTTATTCACGTTACGGGGCTCGATTCATCAAACCTCTCGGGACCTTGACAGGGGCGAGCCCAGGGGCTCGCTCGCAAGGAATACAAAGCCGCCAGTGATGTAAGACACCAAGACCAAGGGTGATCGCTAGGAGGCTGGATGCGATGGCCGCGCTGCTTGTCGGTCCGAGTCATAGCTCGCAAATGACACCCGGAGGATCCCTATACAATGCCTGATACTAGCGAGTTGGGGGTCCGCTGACGCGGAGGATAATGAGTAATGCTGGTCGCTTGGGATGGGTAGGCGAGCGAAGCAGGGAAATGACGATCCCGCTCGCAAGGACCCAGCTGGGCGAGCCAGAGGCCGGAAGAGGGCCATACTTGGCGCAAAAAAATAGAGGGTCCATCTAACAAAATTCCTAAGCGGGAGAGGCTACGCGAGCACCCTCTTAGGTAGGCGCGAGGTAGGGTGGAAAGACCAAAAGAAAAAGCTAAGGGTACGAACGCGATCATGAATAATAGCATCGAAAGATGCGAGCGCTGAGAAAAGTAAGAACACAAGCATATCATGAATATATTTACACGAGCATAGAAAAACGCATTTGTGCGAGCGAGACAGAAAGACAGGTACAAGATAGAAAAATATTTCACGTTTACTTTTCTCAAAAATTTTACAAAACAATGGCAAACTCGTCAGACAAAAATTTTACAATGAATTGTGAAAAGCTAATGCTGATCGCTGGACGGCTGCTCCTTGCTCCCGCGGTCGTCAGGCTCCGGGATCGGCGCGAACAGATCCGAGACGATGTCCTCGATGCTGAACTCCAAGGCATCTGGGGAGAGCTGTTAAAATTTTTGATTTGAATCGTTTAGGAGTAAGCAGGAGTTGCATCAACTGAGTTAAAGACAAGCAACCACAATGCCACACAGCAACACAAGAAACTTTATTGAAACACAATCTTGATTTACATTGCGAGGCATACATGGCGAGACATGATTCATCAGAATCACGGAGACGAGAAGAATAAAACACACCAAACCAAATCTGGCGGCTAGACAAGCTGAGACCGCCCAGACCGCTTGACTCCAAAAGTCGCCCGGCTTGACCTAAGATCGCACGAACAGAAACCGGACAGATTTCCAGCACTTCAAGACCGCACCTCAGACCGCACAAACTGAAGCTTTATTGGAACGAAGAACTGAAGCTGTCGCCAGACCGCAACTCAGATCGCCTAATCGCTGAAGGTCGCCTGATCGCTGAGCTCGCTGCGAACAGCACAAGAACGAACATAAACCAGTTCGCAGACAGACCGCTGCCGAACTATTTATTCAAGCCGCTGGGAATCACCAAGGAAGAAGACCGCAACCTACTGATCGCAAACCTGCGAACACAACAAACAGTTAGCTCGCTTCCGAGACCGCCCGGCCTCAAAGTGAGACCGCACGAATTAACCCAGGCTCAGTTCTTATAGTTCTCGTTAGGAATGACGGGCCCTGCACCTCTATTTATAGGCGGGTAGACGGATGTCGTCACCGCACATGAGAGATACAATCACCACCCGTCAGATCGTCGGCGGTCTCATAAGGCAGACCGCGCGATCAGACCTCTTGGACAATCATCCGACCAAGACGCAGATCAGCAGACAAGATCGCGCACAGGTCGCGCGAACACGAGACCGCTCACAAGCCGCGCGGTCACAAAGGTACTCCTTCCTTAGACCACCAGGAGCAAACCAGGAACCATCTGGCCGACTTCAGACAAGTCGCCAGATCGCCAGGACAGACTGCCCGGATAGACGGTCATATAAGAACAACCCGCCCGGTCTTCCAACAAGGAAGGCAGGCCAACCAGCAGAACAACTCGGGAACAGACCGCAGCTACAAGGAATAGACCGGCAGAACCAGCAGACCGCCAGAAAAAACCGGCAGAACCAGACTGGCAGATAACATACATAAGCCGCGCGGTCTCAGCGATCTCCCAAACCAGACCGCCCGGTCTCCTCCACTTCACTTCAAAATTTCAACACTCCCCCTTGAAGTGGGAAGTGGAGACTGGCCCGAGTAAACTCCGTAACCGTGTAAACGGTCCCTTCGCCAGCGGCTTTGTGAAGATGTCTGCGACATTGTCCGCACTCCGAACATGCTAGACCATAAGAGATCCTCCCAACACCTTTTCACGAATGAAATGGTGCTCAATCTCTATATGCTTGGTCCTCGCGTGACAGACTGGATTGTTAACCAGCTTGAGAGCACTCTCATTGTCCCCGCGTAGCATAGTGGGACCTCGAACCTCCTCATGAACATCCTCTACCAACCACTTGAGCCAAACGGCTTCCTGAGCTGCCAAGGCCGAAGCCTTGTATTCCGCTTCTGTGGTAGATACTGACACAGAGTCCTTCTTTTTGCTGCACCAAGAGATAGCTGTGGGGCCCATCATAAAGACATAACCAGATGTTGATCTCCGATCATCCACGTATCCCCCATAGTCAGCATCCATATATCCATGCAACTCCAAGATAGACCCTCTCCTAAATAGGAGACCCAAATCAGAGGTCGACTTCACATATTTCAAAATCCATTTTGCCGCCAGAAGATGAGGCTTCCGTGGCTCCGCCATGTACCGACTCACTTTGCCAACTGCATAAGCAATATCAGGCCTCGTGATGGTCAAGTAAATCAAGATCCCAACCAGAGCTCGGAACACCAACGGATCAGATAGAACTCTTCCCTCATCCTTCCGAAGTTTATGATGTTGTTCCAGAGGTATAGAGCTGCTCTTCCCTTCTTCCATGCCAAATCGTTTCACGATTTGCTCCGCATATCCTTCCTGAGAGATGAGCACTCCGCTCTCCCGTCTCTGGGCCTCGAGTCCAAGGAAATGGTGAAGCTCCCCCAGATCCTTCATCTCGAACCTGATAGCAAGCTCAGCTCTCAGCCTTGCTACTGCCTCCTTCGAGTTCCCGGTGACAATCATGTCATCCACATACAGCAGCACAATAACCCGAAGCACCCCCTCCTTCTTGACGAACAAGCTAGAATCAGAGTCTGAAGCAAAGAACCCGCAGAATAAGAGATACTCCGTGATCTTTCCATATAACGCCCGAGGCGCTTGCTTCAACCCAAATAAGGCCTTCTTCAGTTTGCAGACGTAGTCCGGACGATCCTCTGAAATGAAACCCGGCGGCTGGATCATGAAGATATCCTTGTCAATCTCTCCGTATAAGAAAGCATTCTTAACATCAAGCTGCCAAATCTCCCATCCACAAGATGTCGCCAAAGCAATAACAAATCGGACCGAAGTCATCTTTGCCACTAGACTAAACGTTTCATCATAATCTTCACCATACTGCTGTGAGAACCCGCGAGCTACAAGGCGAGCCTTGTATCACTCGATTGTGCCGTCAGCTTTCTTCTTGAGCTTGTAAACTGACGCGCTATTTCCACACCGCTAATTAGAGGGCACGAAATGCGGTACGATGGCAGTGCACCGGTCGTTGTCAAGCAATAAAAGTAGGGAGTAGCTCCCCGAATATCGTTCTCAAAGGACCGCAAGTTGGGTAGTTCGATTTGCTTGTTAGGAGATTAATTATGAGGGTTTCTAAAGTAAACAAAAACAGGGGGGTTTTGATTGGTTTTATAGAACAGGAATGAGAAACTAAACAAACTATGCGGGTCGCAATCACCGCGTCGCTTGGTGGATGGATTTAATGCAGGCCGCGATGCCGTGCTTCGCTTAGCGGATGGCCGGTGAGCAAATGGATGAGGTGAGTGCAAATGCGATAGTTGAGGGTCGAAGGCACCTCTTCGCTATCGCTTCCAGGTTTTGCTAGAGCGAGTGTTAGAACGCATGTGTGTGTAAGTGGAGCGGGGGCGGAGCGCATCACAACACAGCATCAAGTAAAGAACAAGATCATAAACAAACTCCCATTCATAGACAAATAGAGGTTCACTTAGTTCATCACAACAATGAAGAGTACATATCAAAAAGGAGAAGGGGTAGAAGGAACCACGAGATGAGAAGCCTCGCCGTGGATCTTGGTCAGAATGGGGGGTCGTCACGCCTACTCTGAGCTCAGTCCTTGGTTGCTTCCGGGGCTTAGAGGCTGTCACTACCTCCAACCGTTGCCCGTCTTCTTCTCAGAGCTGGGTCACTTCTGCTTCGCCCAATGGAGATGTCCTCCTCATGGAATGCTGGCTGTAGATGGCGGAGAATGCTTCCGGGATTCTAGATGGACCTTAGGATCAATGGATGAAGCCTTCCCAAAGGGGGGAATGGATGGGAGGAACTTGGAGAGGTGAAACGGCGGACTAGCGCCGAGAAATTGCGCCCCAAAATGTTGCTGAATACCTAATTTCGCGGAGCAGCGGTTTAAATACGGAGCAGAATAAACACTGCACACGGTCAGTGGCGCACGACCACTGGTCGTGCGCGAAGGAATGTCTGTGATCGTGCGCAGACAACCTGTAGCAAAGAAAAAGATGGCAAATAACGCACGGTCAAGGGCGCACGACCAGTGGTCGTCGCGAAGGAATCCTCTGATCGTGCGTCGACGCTCTGTCTGGGAAGGGAATTAAAGCACGACCACTGGTCGTGCGCCTGATCGTGCGCGAAGGAATGCGCACGATCAGAGGCTTTCTAGGCTAAAAATTGCCCCGCACCATCCCGAACGTTCACGCGATCCCAGGACCTGTAGAAAAAATACATATGACCCCGATCCGTGCACACCACCGGATCCATAACACAGGCATACAGTAATATATAAGAAAAACATGCCAGAAAGGGGGAATGATTGCACAAAAGGCGCAGATACGCCGTGATATCAATATAAGCATATATGAACAGTAATTGAAGTGCAATGACACTAAAATAAACCCAGATGAGGCCGGAAATCACTGTATAAACTAGACTCATCACACCCCCAGACTTACCTGTTTGCGCGACCCGAGCAAACAAATCCGGCGGAGCGAGAAAAGACATAGCTGGGTTAGAAATTGCAAGGACGGTGTAATATGCGAAGTCTCATACACATGTGCATAGAAATCTAGTAAATCCTAGTATGCTACAATATAACACAGATTGTAAATCCTAGTATGCTGTGCACTGTGCATGTGAACGTGGTAACAATAACTCTCACTCCCCCAGACTTACAGTAAGCAAAAAAGCATGTTTGATAGCGGCATAAGCTTAAGAGGGCTAGGATGAGAGATTACCCCATGCTCAGAAATGAGCATACCAGAAGATATGGCGTTTTGTTCAGAATGCGGTGATTCCGCCGTGCTCCAAAAGATGCAGACCTGCGATTAAAGAGATCCCAAGCACAACAAAAATATAGCAAAAAAAAAGATAACAAGAAAGAACGGAACCAAATGGTCCCCAATGGGTTGTCTCCCAAGAGCCCTTTTGTTTAACGTCCTTGAAGGTGGACCAAATACCTGTATTAGAGTTTGATAGCAATAGTCTTATAATAAAAAAAAACTAAAGAGACAGTACGACGCAGCAAATAACTTGAAACAGAGAAGCTCAGAAACATAACAGATGGCACACAGCACAGCCCGGAGATCCCGGCACGCTTCAGCTATATGCTGATTTGTGGTGGTTATCCCCAGTCACGCGAGATGGGCAGGAGGTGAAAGCTTTAGGGCCTAAGGAAGATGTCTCTCCCTTGCCCCTAAACTCCTCCTTCTCGCACCGGAGGGGTGCAAAGCGCGCTGCGTGCAGGATTATTTCCCGCTTCAGTTTTTCCACTGAAGGAGAGCGCCACCGAGCACTATGTGCGGGAGGGGTGATAGTGTTTGTCGGATTGGGATCAGCCGGGGGCTTCATTTCTGCACCCTCAAAAGGGGGTAGATCGGCCCAATGAACCTGTTTAGATTGTTTACATTTCTTGTTTTGAATAAAAACATTGTTTGTAAGGCTCATCGCTCTGCCTTCTCCCATGTCTTCCCACTCCTTGGTCTTACTGATTTTCCTCTCTATCTCCAACTCTTTATTTGTGAGCTGCTTTGCTTTTTCTTCCATCAGAGTGATACTTTCCTCCTCTCTAGGATTCTTCACGTCAAAGTCTGATTTTTCTTCATTGGACCTGCACTTACTTTTACTCACAGAGAGGTTAGGAAGATAAGATGATCCTGACAGGTTTGTCGCATTGGAAGGTAGGGTGACGCAACCCGTGGCGATGTGGAGGGTTGCGCCACTCTACTTTAGAAAAGGAACCCCCAGGATTGGCATGGAATCATTTTCCATGGGGCCTAGAATTTGAAAGTCGGTGACTACAGCCGTCCCATTAAGGTTTACTACGACCTCACGAATCTCACCCTCAGTTTCGACAGTCACTCCATTAGCCAACACCAGCGACTTCCGGTCCTCAGAGTTCATTGTTAGGTACAATCTCTCAACATCTTGCGGAGCAAGAATGTTGCGAGATGCCCCAGAGTCGCAAAGCGCGGAAACCTTAATATTATTGATAGTACATTCAACAACGCAAGGGCTCACTTGACCACCATCCGCGTCAGCAATGCTTTTACCTTGCTCCCGCGGGTTCTATTCAGTATTGCTTGGAAGAGCACCTTGCGTACGCTCGGAGAGCACCTGGGCCAATTGGCCTTGCTGTGTCTCCAAGTTTCGCATTGAAGCAGTTTGATTGGCCATATTTGTTTGAGCCAGATCAGCAAACTTTTCCATCATTTCTTCCAATGCGCTCTTCCTCTGCGGTGGTGCATTTTGAGCAAACCCCGGTTGTGGTGGCCTCGGTTGGCTACTGGAGGCTTGCGCATCAAATTGATGCAAGCCTCCTTGCCATCGTTGGATAGGAACATTTTGTTTCCATGAGAAGTTCGGGTGACTCCTCACGACCGGGTTATAAGCGTTGTTAAATGGTACTCCCCGATTTTGATCATTCATATAATTTACACTTTCACCAAAAGTTAATTCAGCAGGTTGCTCACCTGAGGGGCACTCATATGCATGATGCCCGGGGTTTCCACATCCTTGACACGAAATGGCCATTACTGGGGCAGGAGGGAGGGCAGGCCTCTTAAGTAGCACGACGTTGTCATAAGGCGCCGACGCCACCTCGGCAGATGCGCCCGACGTGCTCACCTCAAAGAGTCCACGAGCATTCCTTGGAGCGTTTCTTCCAGCAGTCCAGAACGAACTATGAATGGCAGTGTCCCGGAGAATCCTCAGTGCGTCCTCGGGAGTATGGTTCATTAGGGTCCCGCCTGCAGCAGCATCAATCATGGCTCTATAATTGGGCTCGATTGCAAAATAGAAATTTTCCACTAAGCTCCAAGGTTGTAGCTCATGCTGAGGGCACTTCCGGAGGAGGTCCGTGCACCTATCCCATGCTTCCGCAAGGGTCTCCTGATCGTGTTGTCGGAAGGTTGTGATTTCTTTCCGCAAGTTTACAACCTTGTCTACCGGGTGGAATTTTGCCAAAAACTTTGTCTGCAGAGCGTCCCAGGTGGTAGCTGCGCCGGGTGGTATTGTGTGAAGCCAAGCCTTCGCCTTGTCGCGGAGGGAGAATGGAAACAACCTGAGTTTCACGGTCTCATCAGCAATTCCTACGTACCGAAATGTACCGCAAATCTCTGCAAATTCAGCTAGGTGAAGATGGGGGTCTTCACTGGTTAACCCGGAGAATTGGGCATTATTGCGGATCATATTCAGAATGGCCGGCTTTATCTCAAAATTGTTGTTAGTAATAGCCGGGCCAAATCTGGGGTACACACTCCCCACAGTGGGTGTGGTGTAATCTCTCATGGTCCTCGGCCTCGGCCTAACCACTTCATTCTCGTCGGCCGCCTGACCAACGCCTGGTGCATCTCCCATCCCGGGATTGATCGGGTCCCCATTGACATCCATGGTGGCGGCAGCACGGAGACGCGCCCGTAGGGTACGCTCTATTTCAGGATCAAATGCTGCAAATTCACCAGGATGTTGTCTACGCATGCGCACACTACACCAAAAAAAATATATCAAAAACTAAAATACCCTTAAACTAATTTCCCAAGAAAGACAAATCATATACGCTTGCAGTCCCGGGCAACGGCGCCAAAAACTTGACGCGCTATTTCCACACCGCTAATTAGCGGGCATGAAATGCGGTACGACGGCAGTGCACCGGTCATTGTCAAGCAATAAAAGTAGGGAGTAGCTTCCCGAATATCGTTCTCAAAGGACCGCAAGTTGGGTAGTACGATTTGCTTGTTAGGAGATTAATTATGAGGGTTTCTAAGTTAAACAAAAACAGGGGGGTTTTGATTGGTTTTATAGAACAGGAATGAGAAACTAAACAAACTATGCGGGTCGCAATCACCGCGTCGCTTGGTGGATGGATTTAATGCAGGCCGCGATGCCGTGCTTCGCTTAGCGGATGGCCGGTGAGCAAATGGATGAGGTGAGTGCAAATGCGAGAGTTGAGGTTCGAAGGCACCTCTTCGCTATCGCTTCCAGCTTTTGCTAGAGCGAGTGTTAGAACGTGTGTGTGTGTGTGTAAGTGGAGCGGGGGTGGAGCGCATCACAACACAGCATCAAGTAAAGAACAAGATCATAAACAAACTCCCATTCATAGACAAATAGAGGTTCATTTAGTTCATTACAACAATGAAGAGTACATATCAAAAAGGAGAAGGGGTAGAAGGAACCATGAGATGAGAAGCCTCGCCGTGGATCTTGGTCGGAATGGGGGGTCGTCACGCCTCCTCCGAGCTCAGTCCTTGGTTGCTTCTGGGGCTTAGAGGCTGTCACTACCTCCAACCGTTGCTCGTCTTCTTCTCAGAGCTGGGTCACTTCTGCTTCGCCCAATGGAGATGTCCTCCTCATGGAATGGTGGCTGTAGATGGCGGAGAATGCTTCCGGGATTCTAGATGGACCTTAGGATCAATGGATGAAGCCTTCCAAAGGGGGGAATGGATGGGAGGAACTTGGAGAGGTGAAACGGCGGACTGGCGCCGAAAAATCGCGCCCCAAAACAGTGCTGAATACCTAATTTCGTGGAGCAGCGGTTTAAATACGGAGCAGAATAAACACTGCGCACGGTCAGTGGCGCACGACCACTGGTCGTGCGCGAAGGAATGCCTGTGATCGTGCACAGACAACCTGTAGCAAAGAAAAAGATGGCAAATAACGCACGGTCAGGGGCGCACGACCAGTGGTCATGCGCGAAGGAATCCTCTGATCGTGCGCCGACGCTCTGTCTGGGAAGGGAATTAACGCACGAACACTGGTCGTGCGCCTGATCGTGCGCGAAGGAATGCGCACGATCAGATGCTTTCTAGGCCAAAAATTGCCCCGCACCATCCCGAACATTCACGCGATCCTAGGACCTGCAGAAAAAATACATATGACCCCGATCCGTGCACACCACCGGATCCATAACACAGACATACAGTAATATATAAGAAAAACATGCCACAAAGGGGGAAGGATTGCACAAAAGGCGCAGATACGCCGTGATATCAATATAAGCATATATGAACAGTAATTGAAGTGCAATGACACTAAAACAAACCCAGATGAGGCCGGAAATCACTGTATAAACCAGACTCATCATAAACCCATTTGCATGTTACATGGGTAATGCCCTTAGGCCTGGGCACTAGAGACCAAGTCTCATTCTTCTTGAGAGCATCCATCTCTTCTTGCATAGAAATATCCCACTGCTTCACGCCTTTGGCTTTCTCAAAGCTCGACGGCTCCCTTTCATCCAAGGGACCAGCAAAGAAACATGAGACGAAGCTCACCATGTTTCCTCCTGTATATCGATCTAGTGGCTTGATAGTCCTCTTCGACCTCCTAAGAGGTTGCACCTGACTAACCACCTCTTCAGCTGCTTCTTCTGTGCAAGCTCCTCTTCCAGATGAACTTGGAGCATCACTCCCCCTGCTTCTAGAACCTGAAGCCTCCATCTCAGAGCTTGACACAGCTGGAGCTCTTGGTGAAACAGGCAACTCCACTTGAAGAATTCCTGCAGCTTTCTCTGCTTCATCAACCCTGCTCTCTGGTAGTTCAATTCCTGAACTCCCCTTGTAGGAAGTTACTTCATCGAACACCACATCCCGAGATACCATAGATCTCCATGTCTCAGGAACCATGCACCTCCATCCTTTCTTCCGCTCATCATACCCAACAAAGACTAGCTTCCTTGCTTTCACATCTAGCTTTGACCGAAGAGCATCAGGAATATGCACATAGCAGGTTGACCCGAAAACCCAAAGGTGTGCAACACTCGGTTTCTCCTTGAACATCAGTTCGTGAGGGGTCTTCATGTTGATAGGACTTAGAGGCATTATGTTGATGACGTAAGCTGCACAAGACATTCCTTCCACCCAAAAAGACTTTGGGATACTCTTGGCATGAAGCCAGCATTTGCAGGTTTCCGTCAGATGATGGATCTTCCTCTCCGCAATGCCATTCTGCTGTGGAGTATGGGCACAAGTGAACTCTCTCAGAACGTCGTGTTTCCTGCAAAAACTTGAGAACTCACCAGAGGTGAACTCCCCACCATTGTCAGTTCTCAATTTCTTTAACCGCAGGCCTAACCGACCTTCCACCAGCTCCTTGAACTCCACAAACTTCGCAAATGCTTCCGACTTCTCTTTCAAAAAATACACCCAGACATATCTGGTGTAATCGTCAATCAACACAAACATATATCTATTGCCTCCATGGCTTGGGGTGGCTGTCGGTCCCATCAAATCACCGTGGATGCATTCCAACGGCGCTTTGCATCTAGTTTGCGATATATCAAATGGAAGTCGATAAGACTTACCAAACTGACATCCAGCACAAACATGACCATCTCTAAAAGAGGACAAGCTAGGCAAGCCCTTGACAAGGCCCCTTACCGCCATAACCTTCAATTTGTCCATGCCAACATGCCCCAACCTTTCATGCCAGATAGCCGCGCTATCGTTGGTCTTCATCTTATCAACATATGTACTTGTCGTTAACACGAACAAGTCCTTCACCCTCTTTCCAATATGGATAACATCCCCCCTTATCTCCGGTTGAGTTTTAAGAAACTTCACTTCTGTTGGGCCAAACAGAACGTGATAACCGTCATCGACCGCATTGGTCACAGAGAAGAGATTCTTCTTCATGCCAGGCACGTGATAAACACTCCTCAAGGTGAGTGGACCCTTATCAGTGCTCAGAGAGACAACAACTTCTTGTTCTACTGAATGAACAGAATTATCAGCCGTAATGATAGCATCGTTACCTGAGTAAGGCGCCAAAGAAGAGAACTTTGATTCATCCCCGGTGAGATGATGTCCACACCCTGAATCAACAATCCAATCCTCATCAAAGTTGATGGCAGCCAAGGCCTTAACGGGCATCGCCGTCATATTAGCTGCAAAGGCTCCTCCCCATCCAGCTTCATCAGACTTTGGCTTCTCCTTCTCTGCTACATGTCCCGACTGAAGATTAACCCGGCAATCCTTCTTGAAGTGGCTGGTCTTATTGCACCTAAAGCACCTTGGTCCCTCTCCCTTCTTCTTCCCATCAGACTTAGGAGCATAACCCCTATCCTGCTGACCTGAAGTAGAGGGTCCATCATAACCCGGCTTCTTCTTCTCCCACTTCTTCTTCTTATTCCCAGAGAACAACACATCACTATCTCCCCCAGAGATAAAAGTCCCCGCCATCTGTCTTGCCAAACTTTCTTGCGAAGCAAGTAAGTTCTCCAGCTCCAACAGAGATGGTTGATTTGCCCAACCTTGAACTGAAGTCACAAAGACAAGATACTCCTTCCGCAACCCGCGGATGATATGCCTCTTCATCTTTGCCTCTAAGATGGGCTCATCAGGGTCCAATGCAGAAATCTCTGCTGTGAGGTTCTTCATCTTGAGAAAGAAGGTAGAAATAGAAAGATCGTCTTGAGAAGCCTTCGCCAACTCATTTTCAAGAAACTGTAGTCGAGCTACATTCCTCTTATTAAACAACCCGTCCAAAGACGTCCAAATTTCAGCAGCAGATTTATATCCGATGATGTGATCAAACAACTCCGGTGAGATAGCCCTCTTGAGAGTGAACTCTGCCTTAGCATTCGTCCTCCTCCAAAGTCTCACCTCTGCCATATTATCTCCTGCTAGAAGCACCTCTTGTGTGTCTTCTCCTCCAACTATCTCCCATAGATCCTCGCCAAGTAAATAGCTCTCCATACACGACCTCCATTTCTTATAGTTTGTCGATGTGAAAATTCTACCCTAAGAAGGTCTATGTACATACTCCCTATTCCATAGAAAATATTTTTAAAAATCTCTAAAATTCGTGTACTGTCCCGGCGTTAACTAGTTAACGCCAGGCGTTAGCTTTTTTGTTCAGATTTAAATTCTGTCTTCTCTGCCATATTTCTGGTATTTCTCTACTAATATTTTCTCAAATTAATTGGCCTCTTGATTTTTTTAATTTTTACCATAAAATACAAATAAAAATTTATATAAAACCATTTTTAAAAAATTACAAAAAACATGCTTGTTTTGCTTTCTAGTCTTTTCAAAATTCTCTGAAATTTCTACACTAGGAAGGCATATATACATGTTATTTATTCCAACAAATTTTTGTAAAAAAAAAACTTTCAAAAACAGTGTCATGTTTCGGCGTTAACTACTTAACGCCACGCGTTAGCCCTCTTTTGCAAATGTGAAAACTTTTCTGGGGGTTATTGCCAATGTTTGCCCAGAAAGCTCGCGACCTCCTCTCATTGTTCAATTTTCCCGGTCTCAGCGGTCTCAAATTAGGTGATCGCCCAGATCGGCAGATGCCTCCTCAACCGAGATTTTCTAAGTATCCAGCGGTCAAGATAGTGCGAGATCGTCGGCTCAAGCGGTCTGGTCGTTTTTCTTATTTTTTTTATTTGTACCCCATTTCCCTGCCCCGGCTCTCCTGTACCCCGGGCAGCCCGTAGTTTTCAGTTCTGCCCGTTTGGGCAGCCCCCTCGTCTATAAATAGAGGGGTAGGGGTACCAGAAAAGCACTTTGGCTCCGAGGCTCCAGCTTACAACCTGTGTAAGCGGTCTCATTTCTTCGTGATCGCCATTTCGTGATCGTTTTTCCTTTTGTTTCCAGCATCTTCTGTCTTAGTAACCTGCACTTCGCAGTTTTCTCCCATCCCCTTTGGTGTGAATTTTGGAGGTACCATTTTTGGCACCAACAGAACGAACACGCGACCTTCAGATTTCGAAGTGTCAGGTGAAATCCATAGACTTCCAAGATGGCTGATCGCCGTAGAGGTCGTCCCTTGCGATCTCCCAGCGTTCCCCCTTCCGATCACAATCCGTTAGAAGCGCTTGAACGCCGCTTCGAGCTTCGTGTTGAACAAGCTCTCCGTGAGGCCGCCCGAGCTAGGCAGGACGCCACCTCTGTTCAGCAGGAGATCGCGCGGTCTCAGCAAGAGGCCGCTCGAGATCGGCAAGAAGTCTTCCGGGCTCAGCAGGAGTCTGCGAAGCAGATTGAGGCTATGAACCAGGTTCTAGCCGCGATCTCCCAGAAGATCCTTCCTCAAACCTCTCATGTCGCCACTCCAGACCGCATGGCAGGCGGTCACCCGAGCGACACCCCATCCTCTAGCCCGCAGCTCCTCAGCGATCTCAGCATGAGGAGTTTGCCGCCCGTCGTAACTCTTTTCGAGCCGCAGCTCAGGGGCCTCCGGCCCAGACCCTGAATTTTGAAGAAGGATTTGCTTACCCTCAAGATCCTCCTGCCTCTTTTCTTCCTCCTCCAGGACCTTCTGTTTTCGGGGAGCCTTCCCCCTTTACCGATGAGATTCGTCGGGATCCGATTCCTCATGGATTCAGAGAACCTCGCCTTCCGGTGTATACAGGAGAAACCGACCCAATGTGCCATCTTCAAGCCTTCGAGTCTGCTGTAGCTCTCAGGAACATTTCAGATGGAGTGAGGTGCAAGCTGATGGTCACCTCCTTCGATGGGTCAGCCATGGAATGGTTCTATAAGCTGCCTTGTCAATCTATCCCAAGCTTTGCTGCCCTGAGGCAAGAGCTCCTCCTGAGGTTCGCCACCGCAAAGAAGAGGAAGAGTGGTCCTGCGACCCTCTTCAAGATCAGGCAAGGGGACAACGAAACTGCAGCGCATTTCGTTGACCGTTTTCAGAAAGAGATCTTGGGAGTTAGGGATATGGATCCCGAGCTCTATATGGTGGCTTTGATCAGTGGTCTGCAGGAGGGTCCTCTGAAATTCAAAGTCACAACCAAGGAGCCTAGCTCCTATCAGGAGCTGATCAGCATTGCCAATCGCTACATAGAAGGGGAGATCAACAACCCCACCTATGTGAGCAATCTGACAAACAAGGCCACTCAGAAAGGCTCCGCGGGATTTTATCCGGCTCCGTCTTCCTCTAAGCCCCGACAAGAGCTCCCACCTCCGGCTCCGAGAGGTAAGAATTACCGCAACAACCGCTTCAACCGAGGTAATCAATCCTTCCCACTTCAAAATTCATTTCTTCAAACTCCCGCTACTCCTGCTCCGCAAGTCACCCCCATCCACCAGATCCAGTATGCTCAACCTCCGCTTCTACCCATTCCTTCACTTTACAACGAATCCCAAGAGTCCTTCACGGACTTTGGCGTTTCTATGAATGAAGTGCTTCAAGTCCTTCAGAAGCAGCCCTTTTTCAAGAGGCCAGCTCCGCTGAATTCTGACCCGAAAATCAGAAACCCAACTCTCTATTGTGAATATCACAGAGATAGGGGTCATTTGACAGAGGATTGTAGAGCACTCCGCCTGTTCTTAGAGAAGCTTCTGAAGGAGGGTAAGCTTCGAGATCTCATCCAGAAGAATGATTCTACCAAAGCCTCAACCTCCAAGGCTAAGGAAGTAGCGGAAGTCCATTGGGAATGCGAAGAAGTGGACGATATTGGCCATCTCGGCAATATCGGCTTTCCCAATGAATGTGTGGATGCTGATGACGAAGGCGCCTTGGGCAATCTCTTCTGCATCCACGGAGGTGCAGGTCCGGAATCTTCAAGAAAGGCGAGTCTGTAAAGGGTTTATCAATCAGAGGTTGCTGCCACCTCTTCAACCCCGGTCCGGGGAACGGTCACTTTCGGTGACGAAGACCTTCCTCAGACCGCGAATCCTTTTGACGACGCGGTCGTCATCAAATCCATAATTGAAATTATACAGTAGAGAAGATTCTGATTGACACGGGAAGTTCAGTCAATGTGCTCTTCAAACCCGCCTTCGAGGCATTGAAGACAGGTAAAACCCTCCTTTCAACTGAAGGCCCCCTCTATGGTTTTTCAGGAGAGAAGAAAGAAGTAGAAGGGCTCGTCACTCTTTCTGTGATTCTGGGAGGGATAGTGAAGCTGGTCAAATTTATAGTCGTTGATGCTCCCAGTAGCTACAACGCCATCTTTGGAAGACCCTTCTTGAATGCCTATCAAGCCATCGTCTCCACCTATCATCAAGCGGTGAAGTTCGCCTTGAACGGCAAACAACACCGAATCAGGAGCGACCCAAGGAAAGCCAGGGAATGCTATGTAAAGACGGTCAACATGATCGTATCCCCTCCTCCCCAAGAAATCATGATGGCTGAATCAATCGAAGCTCCTGAACAAGTTCCAGTTGCAGAAGAAATTGAGGAGGATGCAAGAGATGGAGTGTGCTTGGAACCTGCCCATGCAACTCAAGAGGTCCGGATCAGCGAGGAAGATGAGAGCAAGAGCCTCTCCATCAACGCTGAGTTATCCGAAGCTGACAAGGGTCAGCTCATCTCTTGCCTTCTGTAAAATCTAGATATCTTCGCTTGGTCGGCAGATGACATGCCCGGAGTGGACCCAGATGTTGCTTGCCATCATCTCAATCTTGACCCAAACTTCATCCCGATCCAGCAGAAGAAGAGGTTTGTTGCAACTACTCTAGCACAGCCTATCCGTGAAGAGGTAGAGAAGCTCCTGAAGGCAAAGTTCATCCAACCAATTCAATACCCGGAATGGGTGTCAAACGTTGTAATGGTAAAGAAGTCGGGTGGAAAGTGGAGGATGTGTGTCGACTTTACCAAACTCAATAAAGCTTGCCACAAGGATTGCTACCCCTTGCCTCGGATAGATTCTTTAGTAGATTCTGCGGTAGGTTATTCTTTTATGAGTTTTTTAGAAGCTTTTTCAGGTTATCATCAAATCAGAATGCATAAACCAGATATACCCCATACTTCATTTATCACAAATGATGGTTGCTTCTGTTATCTCGTAATGCCTTTCGGGCTAAAGAATGCTGGAGCAACCTATCAGAAAATGATGGACACAGTGCTCAGAAGTCAAAAAGGAAGAAACCTCGAGGTATATGTTGATGACCTCTTGGTAAAAAGTGAACTGTTCTCTTCTCATCTTAGAGACCTCTCGGAAACTTTTGCAACCCTTCGAACTTTTAATATGAGGTTGAATCCGTTGAAGTGTGTTTTCGGGGCAAGTAAAGGAAAATTCCTGGGTCATCTCCTTACTCCAGAAGGGCTGGAACCCAATCCTGACAAAGTGAAAGCTATTCTGGAAATGCCACCTCCCAAGTCCCCAAAAGAAATTCAGCAGCTGGGAGGGAGGATGGCAGGTTTAAGTCGCTTTATCTCCCGTTCAGGAGATAAGAGTGCACCTTTCTTTAAAACCCTCCGGGGAGGGAGTAGGTTCGAGTGGACAAAGGAATGTGATGATGCTTTCACTCAGCTGAAGAAGCAATTGACATCAACCCCTTTGCTCCAAAGCCCGCGAGAGGGAGAAAATCTTTTTCTATATATGGGAGTCGGAACTGATGCCATAAGCTCTGTTTTGGTCCGAGAGGAGAAAAAGAAGCAATTCCCAGTCTATTACGTGAGTCGGATCCTGAAGAATGCAGAGACTCGTTATCCTATTCTCGAAAAGTTGGCTTTAATGCTTATAACTTCAGCAAGAAGATTAAGGCCATATTTTCAAGCTCACTCAATTCTAGTCGTTACTGATCTTCCATTGAAGAGTGTCTTGGAGAAGCTGGAGCATTCAGGCAGGTTGGCAAAGTGGGCAATAGAGCTCAGTGAGTTTGACATATCCTATGTTCCAAGTATGGCAATCAAAGCTCAGGTCTTAGCAGACTTCATGGTGGATGCCAAAGAAGTTGAGTCACAGAAGGGGGTCGGAGTGCCCCTTGCCTGGAAAATCTTCGTGGACGGAGCTTCAGGGAAAAATTCTTCCGGAGCAGGAGTTGTCTTAGTCAACCCAAATGGAGTAAGGCTGGATCAAGCGCTGAAGTTCTATTTTCAAGTAACAAACAATCAGGCGGAATATGAGGCTTTGCTAGCCGGTCTCAAGTTTGCTTGGGAGCTGGGGGTTGATGATGTCGAAGTTTTCACAGATTCTTTGGTGATGGCTTCTCAAGTAAATGGGACTTTCGAAACCAGAGATAGTATTTTAAAGCAGTATTTAACTCTGGTAAAAATTGAGGTTGGGAAGTTCAAAAGCTTTACTATCAATCATATTCCAAGAGGTGAGAACGTGGAAGCAGACGAGTTGGCAAAATTTGGGCTTCTCTCAGGAGGAACAACTTCGGAGTTGTTTCGCCGGGCGATCGAAGAAGGAGAGGTCATGGAGATTGATCAACATCCGTCTTGGATAGATCCGTTTGTTCTTTATCTTTCAACTGGAGATCTCCATTCATCAATAAAGGATAGGAAAAGGTTTAAACGGAAAGCGGCTAACTATTATCTTGTTGCAGGAGTGCTTTATAGAAGAACTTTCCTTTCACCATTAGCACGGTGTGTTTCGGAGGAGGAGATTCCAGCGATCCTTTAGGAGGTCCATTCTGGAGAATCTGGAAGTCACTCTGGAGCCAGAACATTGGAAAAAATAATTCTAAGGCAAGGCTATTTCTGGCCTCAAATGAGGAAAGATGCGGAAAAATTTGCTAAGAAATGTGTAAAGTGCCAGAAGTTTGCTCCTCTCCAAAATCAGCCGGCTCAACAACTCAAGTCGATAGCAACTCCATGGCCGTTTGCAGTTTGGGGAATGGATTTGATTGGGCCTTACCCTATGGCAAGTGGGCAACGTCGATATATTATAGTTATGATTGACTACTTCAGCAAATGGATAGAAGCAAAGGCATTGGCCAAAATTACGACTCAAGCCGTGAAAAATTTTATTTGGGGAGAGATAGTATGTCGGCACGGAATCCCGATGGCAATCATCACGGATAACGGTTCCCAGTTCAACAATTCAATTCTTATTAATTTCTGTAAGCAAATTGGCGTTGAGCTACGTTTCGCTTCCGTGCATCATCCAAGAAGCAATGGGCAGGTAGAGGCCGCCAACAAACTCATCATAAATCTCTTGAAAAAGAAGGTAGAAAATGTCAGGGGCAACTGGGCAGAACAACTACCTTCCGTCTTGTGGGCCTTGAGGACAACTCCAAGTTCTGCTACTGGAGAAACTCCATTCAAATTATCACACGGTTCCGAAGCCCTTATTCCGGTGGAATTTGAAGTAAAAAGCCCAAGAGTATTATTGGCGCAACAGAGTCAAATTGACTGGATGGAAGGAAACGATGAGGAGTTAAAATGCAGCCTTGATTTAATTGAGGAGTTGAGAGATACGGCATTCATCAGGCAAGAAGAGGTGAAGAGAAGAATGGCAAGGCTATTCAACAAAAATGTAAGAACCAAAGAGTTCGCTGTTGGGGATCTAGTCCTGAAGAAAGTAGATTCAGGAGCAAGAGCTGGTTCAGTTGGAAAGCTTAACCCAAATTGGGCGGGGCCATTTGTGGTGAAGAGCGTGCTTAAAAATGGCGCTTACCATCTCCAAACTTATGAAGGGAAAGAATTGTTTCATTCATGGAGCGAAGATGATCTCAAACTCTTCTTTTCTTAAATGTTCGTATCCGATTCACTCATTCTTTTTCTCACTTTTTCCCTCTCAAATGTCATGCAGGTATTATCAAAGCATTCGCAATATGAGTGATGCGTGACAAGTTTTAAGAATGTTATTTTTTGAAAAGCCAAAAACCTGTCAAGTGAGACATCGACGGATCCTACTATCTTCCCCCTCGACTTGTTAGCTCGACGTGTAATTCTGCCGGGACCACAGATGTCGGGGAGATTTCGAATCTGTGTAGCAGTAGCTCGGCAAGCTTGAGCGGTGGAAGTTTAGGATACCGGGTCCTTGCTGACATCTGGCACACCTTAGCATTTCAAGGGGGTCTAGGTGGCTGGCTCAGCTCTGTCATGCATTAAGAAGGACATTGTTACGATCTTAATGATCTTTCAGGGAAAGCAATGTCGGTATAGCCTCCGCGGCATGACCACACCTGCCCTACCGATCATTTTGATCCGTAACTCTCGAATACTCGTTGAAGCGTGGTTAAGTAAGGGGCGGTCAGAAACATCCGTGACCGTCGCCTGAACCTTAGATTGGCATGTTTGCAGTAAACTCGGTAATCCTTTGTTTAAAAAGAGAGGCAATATCGGTATAGCCTCCGCGGCATGACCACACATTCCTTTTGGATCAATCTTAGAGATCCCATTTTCATATCTTCTTACTTCAAAAAGAAAAATCTTATTCATCCCTTTGTACTGGGATCGGGCGGTCAGCAATTTGTGAGACCGCATGTTTTTCTTTCCACCTTTCTCCAAAGAGCGATTTGAGTCATTTACGATCGCCGGACATGACTTTTTCAGGATAATTGAGGTCGCTATTCAGAAAGCTCTTATGCCGACTTAACGGAGCTCCACCCGGTCTCAGTAAGATCGAGATTCTGGTATTCCCCGTTATTCAAAGTTACATGGAATAATCATGATGCTCTGTTTCCCATCAAGTGAGTTGGGTTTTTTCTTCAAAAAGGGCGGTCTGAATATAATGTGATCGCTAAACTGGAGATTCATGAAGAGTTATTGTTTTTCTTTTCAAGTAATAGTTTTGGTTATCAAAGGGATCGTCAGACGGATTTCCAGTCATTTGGGCACCAAACACCCAAAAGTTTAATGAGTTCAAATCATCTTCAAATTGTAGTTTCCTTATGTTGCGATTCGTATAATGTGAGACCGCATGACTATTGCAAATAAGTTGGTTTTCTGATCACAGTTAAGTTACTGAATGTCTTTCAATGATCTGATTATCTCGAGATCGCAGAGTATTTTTATTTATACAAAGTATTAGTCTTTCCTTCAAGATCTTTTTTGTTTTTTCCAAGAGATCGCCACCTGAAATCCTTTAATGGTGATATAAAATTGTAACAAGCCTAAGGCTTTGAGATCGAATGCCGAGTTTAAACTCAGAAGAACAAATATATGCATCAAAAATAAACTCATCCACAGACAGCATAACAGAATCTAATTTTTATATATTCTGAATTTTCAATTACAACGAGACCGCTCGGTCTCCAAAAGGGAAAAAGGAAAGTTTGTACAATTCACTCTCTCTTTGATCTCTTAGAAGACCGCTCGCTTGAAGAAGAAGAATCAGTTTCTGCGGAAGATTCTTCTAAGCTTTTCCTGGAATTCTAGATCCAGAGCTTGAGCTCGAACTGGAATCCAGACCCAGGGTATAGCGGCTTCCGCTTTCTTCGTCTTCGATCACAACATCTTCGTCTTGACCAGCGGTCTCATCAGCAACATCCGCGGTCTCTTCAGCAGTTGCAGATTGCTCTTCAATCCTCTGTGCCGCGTCAGGGAAGAGATCGGCAAACGTAACATCCTTATATTCTTCGGTGAATCCACCTCGGCCTCGAACCTCGTTCAGCACCTGGTCGGCGGTCTCTTTAATGTGATGCATCATAGCCCTCTGAAAAGCTGGATTTTCAGGGTCATAAGCTGCTTTTTCAGATTGCTACAAAAAGAGATATATGTTAGACCGCGCGATCATAGGTAACGCGTTCGTAAGATATAAATAAAAATTCTCACTTTTCTTTCTTCTTGCAAGGCAGTTATTTCATCCAGAGCGCTAGATCGCCCCATATGGTGATTTAAGATTGTACTTCTAGCGGTCACTTGGGCACAGAGGTCGGGGAGCGCATCAGTCTCTATATTCAGTATTTCATTTGTATTCTTTTTCCCATACAGAGCCGAAGTGACCGCATATGCGTGACGGGTCACCTTTCCGCTCCACAGGGGCAGATCAGTGTACACCTTCACAGACTTTCCTTTGGCCGCCCATTTGAGGAGGGGTTTTCCTTTGATATCCTTCATTCTTCTTTTGAAACTGATCAAAGGGAAATCTCGCTCGACGGTCTCAGAGGTAGTGCCGAACACGTCGGCCTCACGCTTCAGCCTCCTCTCCCTCTGAGTAAGAACCTCTGCAGCTGTGGAGATAGGATCTTGAACAGGGACCGCAAAGGTCGCTAAAAAGCGGGAAAAAGTTAGGAAAGCATACAAAAGGTATGAAAGGAAATTATTCGAGACCGCAAGAAAAGCTTACTTTCAGCCGGAATAATCTCGGCGATCTCGGGCCAGATCGCTAGATAATGAACAAGATTGATCCTCTTGCCCGCCAAGAAAGCCAGGATTTTCAGCTCCTCTTCTGAGACCGCTTTTATCTTCTTAAAGATACTGTCAGGTCGTGGAGAAGGCGAGTTTTTGAGACCGCCAAGGTCACCTTCAAAGACAAGAAACCTCTCTGTCCAGAAAGAGATTTTATTTGGAAGATTCAGGATTTTTATTCCGTCTGCTGAAAAGTACATCAACCCTTTGAACTCTTCCTTCTTTCTGCCTTCCTTCAAGATCTTCGCGGTGAAGGTTGCGCGGAACAGATTCATTGTAAACTTCACTCTTTCCGATCTCAAGTAATTGATGAAGACATTAACTAGACCGATGGAGTTCGGGGCCAACTGGGCAAGCACAAAGACGTAATATTCCAGGATCTTTAGCCATTCCCATGGGAGGGGAATCCTCAACCCATTATCAAAGTGATCGATGGGAATAATAAACTTTTTCTCCTCCGCAAAGTTCAACCTTTCTTGTTCAGTTGGCGGTCTCACAACTACCTGAGTTTGGATCATATATTTCTTTATAAACTCAATATATTCATCCTTTGATAGACGACCTTGTTTGTGATCGGCATTCAGGAAGATGGTGGCAGAAGAGGCACGAGCGGACACCATTTTTAGCGATCGATGAGATCGGTGTTTAGAGCGCATTCAAGAAAGCATAAAATAAAGGTCATGAAGACGGCTATTTATAGAAGACGAAGGGTCATTTCGTAATCATTACATCTTGAAGACCGCCCAGCCAAAACATGTTCAGACCGCTCGACCTATGCAAAGTTATATGAAAGTATACTATGGTTGGCGATCTCAATCAATAAAAAACACGGCAGCAATACAAGCAACCCAGGCATAAATAGATCAAAACTTAACAAATCAAGACCGCACAAAACATTAAAATCAAAACAGCCACAAATATATGGAAAAATAACAGTAAAATTTTACAAAACATATTGTTTAAATCCAGAGACCGCTCGGTCTCAAGTTAAATGTTCATCTCCTAGGAGGCCTGTTTCTCCCTACATGAGCTGCGACATCTTGCATATCGTTCACTGCAGCCATAACCGACACCAGGCTGTGATTAGCCAGCATTGCAGACCGGTGGATTTTCGACATTTCCTTGTCCACCTGCTCCATGGGGATCAGTACAATTTCAGGTTGCGGTCTCTCCGCTGGATGATCGCTGGAGGTACCCGGTCGCATCAGCATCTTTCCGTGACCGCTCCTCAGCCTCTCATTTTCCACGGACAGCGCCGTAGCCTTCCCCCTATAGTATTCAGCCTCTTTTTCAGCCTTCTTAAGAGCTCGCGCGATCTCGGCAACCCTCAGATCGCATTCTTCACGAATCCTCTTCTCATTGGAACGCAATCTTTCTTCGAGATCACGGATCTGATCGTTCTGAGTCCGCTCCCTCATCAGCATAGAACGAACATCCTCAAACATGGGGTTAAGGATGTTGGTTAACTGAGGGGAGATCTCGATGGGCTGAGGAAGTTCTCCCTCCTCGATCTCAGCATTTTTGTTATCTGCGGTCATAGGAGATGGGTTATTTCAATCATGAGCATATGATCAGATAAGCTTTTTAAATAAACAGAAAGAGTACTTGGAAAGAAGTCGAGACCGCAGTCACGTAAATCTCTTCTGATATCTTTAGTGACCGCAGGATCTGCGGTCAGAGAAAGACGATCTGATCCCCTTAAGCGCTCCAGATCCATTCTTTCCAAACCTCTTTTCTGCGTTTTTTCTCCCTCTTTTCTTCTCCTTTTTAATTCTTCGTTACTTAAGAGGACATTGTCGGTCTCAATAAAAACGATCTCGTGTTTTCTTTCAGGAGAAGCAAAATGAACTGTAGGTAATGGAAGGAACTCAGCTGACTGGAGAATCATTTTATTCTTACCAGCTCGCGAAATCGAGACCGCCACCGCACGATCTGCTGCAGCCTTGTTCAAACAATCTCCCTGAAGAGAATCATCCGAGAGACCGCTAGAAAGTACAGCTTTCTCCTTAGCGATCTGCAGCTTCTCCGCGATCTCCTCACCGTTTTTGTCCGAAGACTGCAAGACCTCAGCCTTTTTCCTCTCTTCAGCGATCAGGGCCGCCTTTTTCTCAGCGACCCTGACCACTTCTTTCTTCCTCTCTTCAGCGATCAGGGCCGCCTTTTTCTCAGCGACCCTGACCGCTTCTTTCTTCCTCTCCTCAGCGATCAGAGCCGCTTTCTCGTCAGCAACTCTGACCGCCTCCTTCTTCTTCTCTTCCACGACGGCCTTAGCCGCCTCTCTCCTCTTCTCCTCTTCCTCTCTTTCCTTTTTCTCTTTCTTCTCCTTGTCTTTCTTCTTCTCCTCGTCCTCCCTCTTTTTCTTCTCCTTCTTCTCCCTCTTTTCTTTCTTATCTTTTTCTTCTTTCTCCTTTTCTTTCTCCTCTTTTTCCCTCTGTTCCTCTACCTCTTTTTCTTTCCTCCACTTCACCATCTCTTCCATTTCCATCTTTTTCCTTTCTTCCTCCTTTGCCTTGATCGCTGCGTCGGCGATCTCCTTCTCCTTGTCCGCGATCTCCTCATCAACGGCGGCATTTCTGAGAGCTGAAGCCTCTAAGGGATCCAACACCTGCAATGATGAAAAAGATGAATTATTAGAAGAAACCTCATCAAGGTAGGCGATTAATCCAGAATCATCCTCTCTTGGTAAGGTTGAGACCGCGGGAAGGAAGGGGAGATCGCCCTTAGCATTCACCTTCTGAAACTCAGCGGAGTCTTCCAGGTCGATGGATTCGGAAAATCTGGTCGCCTCCATGGCGGTCACATCTTTTCCTTCCTCATTTCTTCGGCTCCTCTTATAAGTCAAACTAGATGGACTTGTATTTTTTCTCTTCTTGCCCTTTGCAGCGATCTCCTGGTCAGCGATCTTCTGCCTCAAGGATTCGGCCTCAGCTCCCTTCTGACGCAGCCCAGCCAGAATGACCTCGGTGGAGACGGTCTCAGGAAGCTTGGAAGATGTTTGATCCAGTGCCTCCAGGGATTTCTGACAATTAAAAGAAATGGAAAAGTCAGGCAATTTCCATACAGGATCTGAAGAAGTATTAGACGGATCAGAAGCAACAGAGACCGGCACAATCGAGCCCTCAGGAAGCTCAGTTTTCTTTAACGGAGATCGGGCGGTCTCCTTTGAAGTGCTCACTTTTGTTAAGATCTTCAATGCCTTCTTTCCTTTCTTTGAGCTGACACTTTCCTTTTTTCCAGGAGAGTTCGCTTTCGATGGGAGAGCTTTTAAGAGATCGAGCATAGTCATCTTTGCAAGAAGGTCGCACCTGCCCAATTATCAAAGACCGCTCAAATAGTGGAGTTCCTCAATGTCTTGCAAAATGAAGTTTTCAGCCGGTATTTATAGACCAAGCCGCATTAATGATGGTCGCGGTCTCAGCGGTCAAAGCTTACATTTTCGAAGTTCCAGGTGCAACTTAAAAATGTGCGGGGATTATGTTTGCCCAGAAAGCTCGTGACCTCCTCTCATTGTTCAATTTTCCCTGTCTCAGCGGTCTCAAATTAGGTGATCGCCCAGATCGGCAGATGCCTCCTCAACCGAGATTTTCTAAGTATCCAGCGGTCAAGATAGTGCGAGATCGCCGGCTCAAGCGGTCTGGTCATTTTTCTTATTTTTGTTATTTGTACCCCATTTCCCTGCCCCGGCTCTCCTGTACCCCGGGCAGCCCGTAGTTTTCAGTTCTGCCCGTTTGGGCAGCCCCCTCGTCTATAAATAGAGGGGTAGGGGTACCAGAAAAGCACTTTGGCTCCGAGGCTCCAGCTTACAACCTGTGTAAGCAGTCTCATTTCTTCGTGATCGCCATTTCGTGATCGTTTTTCCTTTTGTTTCCAGCATCTTCTGTCTTAGTAACCTGCACTTCGCAGTTTTCTCCCATCCCCTTTGGTGTGAATTTTGGAGGTACCATTTTTGGCACCAACAGCCAAATTGTTTTTGGTTATTGTTTCTCTAATTTTTCTGTTAGGACTATTTTAAAATTCAACAAAAATATATATAATCCAGAATCCAAAAATATTTTGTGTTGATTATCTATATTAAATTATTGTTTGACTATATGTCTTCACATGAGTACAACATCTTATTCATCTATGTTTCCAATGGTCAATCTTATTTGGGCATACACAAAAAGAGTTTCTTAAATGAGCAATTTTAATTTCAAATTTATTAAACATTGTCCTATTTTTCATGTCTTGACCTTAATCTAATTATGTGCAATGAAATAGTCTATAGATAATTGTGTATGTTTTGCCTAGCATGCCTCTAAGCATGAGCAATATTTTATGCTAATCAATTATCCATACACTCACTTTTTGATAATCTACATATGTTCATAATCTTCAACTTGCATGATTGTGTAATGTAATAGTTTTAATCTATAAAGATATTTCTCTACATTACTAACACCTTCACTCAAACAATAAATTTCTTGCACATATAGAAGTGATTACTTTCAAAAATAGTATATTGTGTTTACAACAAGTGAATTCTAAGACCTTTGGGCCACTATTACACTAATATGAATAATAAAGCCAAAGATAACTCAACCAAGCACTACTCACCCTCCTGATAAGTCTTAATGAGCATTGTGAGGTTGAGCACCTTGGAATGAATTGTAAAGTGTCTTGTGTTAACACATTATTTTTATCACTTATATTTGGACACCGGATCATTAAAAATAAAAATTCAATAAAATTGTTTATGTGATCCCCCAAGCACTACTTCGCTCCCTGATAAGTTTTAATGAGCATTGTGTGGGTGAAGCACCTTGGTTGTTGTACCTATTTTGTTGTGCCTTGAAATTTTATTCTTGTGTTGATGTGTGTAAGTAAACATAAGGTTATATCCTTAATAGTATTGTTTCTATTTCATTATATATGTCATGTGTTTTGATTATATCATTTGTATACTTTTATCAAAACACTCTATGCACACATCATTGATTTTCATAAAATTTCTACTCATGAGAATTGGAACCTATTGCAAACTTACAAAATTCTCTACAAACTCAAGTAAAAACACTAGATTGTAATGCATGATTTCTACAATGTTTTCTTCACTTGAAATTTGAATTGATTTCATTGTATTTATTATCTTGTTGTGTATGATAAATCAAGCTTGCCTACTTGTTATAAGAACTTATAGTGTTATTGCTCTGTTGTGAAACACCTAGTGTCAAACATATTATTTCTTAACAAAAAATTCTTCTATATGTATTTGCCTTATCTTATTCCGCATTCCTATTTGACTATGTTATGTGTTCCTATGGTTTATCATGCCTACTTCTAGGAATTTTTTTTTACTTCGTTGCAAACAAGCCTAAAACATTTTTTACGCAAAGTATGTGGTTTCTATTAATCAAAACAATGGATTGGAATAATGTTCATTCACGCTTATCATATCTATTTCCGATGTGCTACTCTCTTCCTTAGCTCGATCACGACTCTCTTTATGTTTAAACTAAAACATTTAAATTCTCTCTTAGTTTTGACCCTCATTTGTGTCTTCCTTTCTCTAGTTTTATTTTAAACTCCACCCTTTTTTGCTAATAACAAAAGGGGGAGAATAAAGTGCTAAATCATATTGATTACATGGAGTAGGATTCACTAGATTAAGGGGGAGCATGTATCTAGTATATGGGAGTATACACTAAGGGGGAGCATTTTGATAGGGGGAGCATTCTTAAACGATCTATAATTCCTATCAGTATCTTATAATTGCTTAGTGTCATATATCTTTATAAAAACACAAATTCTTTATCTATGAATCTGATTTATCTCTATTGGATTTGTTATTATCAAAAGGGGGAGATTGTTGGAACATGGTTTTCCGCATCCCTTTGAGTTGAGAATAACAAATCCTACTTGTATTTGATCTTGTTTGCCATTGTGTTTTTAGCATGCAGGTTTGGACAGATATGACACCAGGTTGCTGCAATACTGGTCTGGCACTATCCACAAGCAGAAGGATTGAAAGATGTCTAACGCCAGGCATTAGGTCTTAATGCTAGGCGCTAGCGAATCGACGGGATGGGATGCCGATCGACGGGATGGCTTGCCAACTGATTAAAAGGAGAAAGAAACTCAACGCCAGGCGTTAGGACTTAACGATGGGTGTTAACACTCGATGTTTATGGCAAGAGGGGAAGTAGCTTGAAGAGGCACTTTAGGAATGATTTTACCTAACGCCAGCGTTAGCCTCAACGCCAACGTTAGGGTTGCCTAAAATGTAAGTTTCCTAAAGTGCAGAATCTCATTCCTGTTTTGAAGATCCGAGCCATCAAAACATCTCCAAACTGGGTCAATGCCAGGCATTAGCGTCAATGCCGACGTTAGCCTCCTGGCGTATAAATAGATGGAATTCGTCTTCCCCTACTACTAATTTTATAGAGCCCTATTCCAGCACTTGATAATCTCTGCGAGGGCCGTATTTCCAGACCATCTTCTCCCACACAAGTTTCAACAAGAAGAATTCAAGGAGAGCCGGATCAACGCTTATGCAATGTGAAGGACGCACGCTTCGACTTCAAGAACATCCAGCGAGCCTTCACCTTCTCCAGAATTCTTTATAGGGAGTCTTTATTATATTTTGTATTTTCTTTTATAACTCGTTTTATTACCATCGTGGAGTGAATTCGCCTCGTGTTGGCGATTAGGTCTAGGGTGTAGATCTAGGGGGTGCTCGAGGCCTTTTCTGGGGATAGAAAGGCTAGAGCGGCTCGAGGACATATCCTGGAGAGGATAGGCTAAAGCCACTGGTTCGTGGGGATACGAGTCAGGATAGAAAACAAAAGGAATTTCATATTTATCGCCCACGATTTCTAGCGTCATAAGAAATCAAGTTTTGTAATTTCATATATCAAGAATTAATAAAATCATGTTTCTCTTTTATATTACTTGATTTCTTCTTTTCTAATTATAAATGTTTTAAAATAAAGTATAAGTTTTTGAAACCCTTATTCACCCCCCCCCCCCTCTAAGGGAGCCTCGCGATCCAAAATGATATGCGACACCCCCTCCCCCATCATGGGGGGTGCGGTTAGGCCGAACCCTACCAAGATGGGGGCGTGGTATTAGTCACGCTTGGCGCCGCCAGAGTGTGAACTGTTCATTGCAGATTTTTCCACTCTCACGATCATGGGTTGGACTTTGACCTCACTAACTCCAATTTTCTTTAGTGGAGCCTTCTCTAAACGCACCCGATGGATCTTATAAACCCATGGATGAACATCATCTCTACGGATGCACATCAATTATTTACTTCTTCCCACATATTAGAACCGAACAAGCCCCCCCCCCCCCCCCCACACACACACACCCGACCAGGATCCTCTCCATTTCACATGAACTGGATAGTATCCAGTTTGTTGGACATGTGTGTCACATCCCTTTGTTTGAGAATAACAAATCCCATAGTGTATTTGATATTGCTTGTAGTGTGTTTGTAGTGTGCAGGAACTATAGGTGCAATACTCCACAAGTATAAAGCAGCTTGGAACAATCTTTTGAAAGGAGCAGCACTAACGCCAGCGCTACCGCTACCGCCAGCGCTGCCGCTACCGCCTGGCTCTATCTCGAGTTCGTGCACAGCGCCACGCCTCCGACGGTTCCGTAACCGCTCAGCACAACCACAACCGCCAGCGCTAGCGCTACCGCCTGGCGCTATCTCAAGTTCGTGCACAGAGTCACGCAGCCGACGGTTCTGCAACCGCTCAACACGACCGCTACCGCAGGCACTATCAGCTACCGCAGGCGTAGCTCCAAGAATTATAAAACGATGTATTCTCTCTCGTTTTGGGGTTAGAACTTCCAGAGACATTACTTGTGCCCAAACTCTCGTGCTGCTACTCTGCTGAAACATCATCTCCCACTCAAAGCCAAAGAAGAAATCTGGAGAAGGAAGCCATCACGCTGCATCCGAAGAACGATCGCTTTGACCTCGCTCATGCTTCAGCGATCCTTCATCCTCATCTCCAGAAATCTCAAGAGGGCGTTTGCTTGTTATTTACTTCACTTCTTTATTTGTATCTTGTAGTGAAATCGCCTTGTTTTTGGCGACTAGGTCCTTGCGCGGCTTAGGGGGAATTCGCCGCGTGAGTTGGCGACTAGGTCTAGGGGATTAGATCTACAGGGTGCTCGAGGCCATATCCGAGTTTGGGTTGGCTAGAGCGGATTGAGGCTTTATCCGGGGAAGGATAGGCTAAAGTCAACCGGTTTGTAGGGATACAAGTCGGTATAGAATAGGAAAAGAAATTCACTTTTGTACGCCTCCGATTTCTAGCGATATTGAAATCAAATTTTGTAAACACTCTTTTTATATAATGCAATCATGATTATATTTGTGTTTATTTGATTTCTCTCGATTGGCGTAAAATTTCATTATTGCAAAATTGTTATTACTAAATTGTCATCTTATTTCCTATTAATCAAAAACAACTTAGTAATTATCTTAAAAATTATAAACAGAATTTTATTCCCTTATTCACCCCCCTCTAAGGGCGTCGTAAGATCCAACAAGTGGTATCAGAGGGCAGGTTATTCCAAACGGTTTTAAAAACCAGGAATAATGGCGTCTTATGATCTCGCTTTTTCCGAGGGTCAGGGAATTTGTAGACCTCCACTCTTTACTGGGTCAGATTATAATTATTGGAAAAATAGGATGCGTTGTTTTCTAATGACCCTAGATATTGAGGTTTGGAACATGGTAGAAGAAGAATACACTCCTCCTACATTTGTAGTTGGAGAGGTTATGCTAGAAAAACCCAAAGATAAATGGGATGATCGGGATAAACTCAAATGTAAAAATAACGCAAAAGCCATGAATGCTCTATTTTGTGCGTTAGATAGAAATGAATTTAATAGAATTTCTGCATGTACTACTGCATATGAAATTTGGAATCATTTAGAAGTTACTCATGAAGGTACATCGCAGGTTAAAGATTCCAAGCTTTTCCAACTGGAGTCAGAATTTGAAAAATTCTGAATTGATGAAAGCGAAGATGTTGATGGCATGTACACGCGCTTCACCAAGATCGTCAATGCCTCAAAAGATCTTGGAAAGACCTTCTCAAATGGGTACTTGGTCCGTAAGATCCTTCGTTCTCTTCCTCCAAAATTCAACCCGATGGTGACGGCTATTTCGGAGTCGCACAACTTAAGAACGCTCCAAGTTGAGAGCCTCATTGGGAATCTCAAAACCCATGAGGTAGAACTCAAAATCCAATTTGATGAATACAACAACGAGCCAAAGAAGAAGGCGTTGGCACTAAAATCAAAGAAAGAGTGCCAAGAGAATGAGGATGAAGATGAAGAAAGTCTTTTGTTGAAGAACTTCCGAAAGTTCATGCGCAATCCGGAAAGGAGAAACACCTTTCGAAAATATTTCCAAAAGAGTGAAAGATGGAAAGGGTCATCTTTAAAGAAGGAAAAAGAGAGCGACAATGAAGAAGAGAGACCTCCACCGGAATGCTATCATTGTAGGAAGACGGGGCACATTCAGAGCCAGTGCCCAAAGTTCTTGAAGGAGAAGAAAGAAAAACGGCACAAAGGGAAGGAGAAGAAGAAAGTGCTAAAAGCTAGAACATGGGATGACTCCTCCTCCTCCTCCGAAGAATCAAGTGGGTCTTCATCAAGCGAAGATGAGGAAGCAAACATGTGCCTCATGGGACATGGAAACGACGGCGACGACACCGGTGTTCATAGCGACACTGAGGTAACTCCTCCCACTTATGATGAACTCTTTAATGAATTCCTTGAAACTTGCAAAGCTTTTGATAAAAATATGAAAGATTGTATTTTATTGAACCGTGAAAATGAATCACTTATTAAAGAAAATCAAAAGCTTTCCAAAAAATTAATTGTTTTAGAAAAGAGAAAGGTTTCTTGCCAAGAGTGTGATCACTCCGCTAAATTGGCAAATGATATAGAAGAGTCACTTTCTAAAGCCCTCTCTCATGCCAAAACTCTTACAAAAGAGAAGGAGGAATTAGAAAAGAAATTAGAAGCCTCTCTTTTGCAAATCAAAAATAACAAAAAAGGTTTTGAAAATAAGTGTGTCATGATTGTGAAAGAAAATTCTTCACTTAAAGCACAAGTTCATGATCTCACCATGGCCATTAAAAATTTGGTATAGGCCAAAAATCACTGGAAATGATTCTAGGGTACCAGTGCCATGGATCTGGAAAATTTGGGCTCGGATATCGAGGAGAGGGCTACCGCCCAGCGTTAGCCACTAACGCCGGCGCTAGCACCTCATACCAGAAACCTGAATTTTCTTTAGCAAAAGATTTTTATTCAGTAAATCCAATTTGTTCCAGCAAGAAAATATTCCAGAAAAGGGCCTCAACCCCCTTTATTTCGTGTGCAAACTGTTATAGGTTAGGTCACACATCTAGTTCTTGCAGGAAAATAAAACGAAATACTTTAAAGCAAATCTGGGTACCTAAGGATTCCACTTATTCTATGGGTGGTTCCACTTGGGTATCCGGATCTTTACTCTCATCTTCTTTCTAGATGTGCAGGCAAGCTTAAGGACAATGAATACGTGTGGTACTTGGATTCAGGATGCTCCAAGCACATGACGGGCAATAAAGCGAAGTTCCTTAGCCTAGAAAGGAAGAAGGGAGGGATCGTGACGTTTGGTGACAACGAAAAAGGAAGGATCATGGGAATTGGTACAGTTGGTAACGAATCCTTCACTATATCAAATGTTCTTTATTTAAAAGGGCTAAAACATAATCTTATTTCAATTAGCCAACTATGTGATAAAGGATTAGATGTTTTATTTGAATCTTCTACTAATCTATGCAAAATATCTAATCCTATTACAAACAATATTTTTACTAACTGCACCAAGAATACACAATGTATATATAGTTTCATTTCATGATCTTTCAAATCATCTTTAAAATGTTTTATTACCAAAAATGATGAACTTGAACTTTGGCATAGAAGGCTAGGACATGCTAGCACAAAGCTTATTGTAAAACTTGCCAAAAGAGATTTAATTAGAGGATTGCCTAGATTAATAGAAATTTAACTTCACTTTGTTCACCATGTCAAAAGGTAAAATTACTAGATCCTCTTTCAAAGTAAAAATGTTATTTCTACTACAAGGCCTTTGTAATTAATTCATATGGATCTTTTTGGTCCCGTTAGCACCGCAAGTCTTGGTGGTAGATTATATACATATGTTTTAATAGATGATTTTTCTAGATATTGTTGGACAATATTTCTATCATCCAAATCCGAAGCGTTTTGTGAATTTTCAAAATTATGTACTCGTATTCAAAATGAAAGTGATTTAAAAATTAAATGCATTCGCTCGGATCATGGAGGAGAATTTGAAATGAAAAATTTACTTCTTATTGTGATATGTTAGGCATAAAACATGAGTTCTCCGCACCACGCACAACCACAACAAAATGGTGTTGTAGAAAGAAAGAATAGGACACTTCAAGAGCTAGCACAGCCACTATGTAATGTGAATATAAATTACCTAAGTCCTTTTGGGTCGAAGCCGTAAACACATCATGTTATGTTATAAATAGAATCATGCTTTCGCCCATCTTTAAATCTCACACCATATGAACTTTATTTTTGAAAGAAGCCTAATGTATCTTACTTCAAAGTTTTTGGTTGTAAATGCTTTTTTAAATACAAAAGATAGCTTGGAAAGTTTGATGAAAAATGTGATGAAGGAACATTTCTTGGATACTCTTCAACTAGTAAAGCTTATAGAGTTTGTAATAAAAGAACTAGAAAAGTTGAAGAGTCAATTAATGTGAAATTTGATGAGTTTGTTCCTTGTATAGAAAGACTTTCTGCAGGCAAAGAGGATGATCTATTACCTCCTTTGGAGCATGGTGATGAAGAACTTCCAAAGAAGAAGAAGAGGAGGCCAAGAAAGATGATATGTACCTCCAAGCGTCTTAAAATTCACAAAGGATCATCCACGGGAACTTATAATTGGTGAACCATCCATTGGGGTAAGAACTCGCTCTTCTCTTCATAAATCTTATTCAAATGTTTATTTGTTTCCGAAATAGAACCAAAAAACGTTTCTACTGCTTTAAACGAGGAATTCTGGTTTTTGGCTATGAATGAAGAGTTAGAACAATTTGAGCGACATAATGTTTGGAAATTAGTTGAAAGACCATCTAATCACCCGGTTGTAGGCGTAAAATGGATTTTCAAAAATAAATTAGATGGTGAGTCTAGAAATCTCTAGAATAAAGTACGCTTAGTAGCACAAGGATATTCACAAATCGAGGGGATAGATTTTGATGAATCTTTTGCACCCGTTGCTAGATTGGAGTCTATAAGAATTTTTCTAGCATTTGCAAGCTTTAAAGAATAAACTATTTCAATGGATGTGAAAAGTGCGTTTCTTCTAACGGGTTTGTAAAAGAAGAAGTTTATGTTGAACAACCCCCCGTTTTATTAATGAAAAATTTCCAAATCATGTTTATAAACTAGAAAAAGCACTTTATGTTTAAAACAAGCGCCTCGTGCATGGTATGAAAGACTTACATCATTTTTATTAAAGCACGGTGTATATTATGGGAGTGTGCGATAATACTCTCTTCATTAAGCATAGTAATGATGATATAATTATTTTACAAATATATGTTGATGATATAATTTT
>JAWHQI010001156.1:0-109887 GCA_033032865.1 Dactylorhiza incarnata
GAATCAAATTTGTTGGAGAGAAATTGATTTTTGGAAAGTTTCCAATGGCTGTCATGTTTAGAAATTTTGGAAAAAAATTGAATGGTAAACAATCAAGCCAAATTTACCATGAAGAGCTACCACTATTAAAGCAGCATGCCAGGAAGAAGAAAGCGGACCGGACTAGAAGCAGGGAGCGGACATCTTGTTCGTTGCCCTGAATTGCCCGCGAAACCCTCCAGCCCCTATTCCAGCGCGCAGTCCAGCCGAAGACCTCGCCAATGGGAATCCTTCCAGGCGTCACGCCACCCCCGCTTCGGCGTCAACTTCCGACGGAGCATCTCCGCCCACTTCAATCCTGCGCCACCAAAGGCTTCCAGCGACCGCACTCTCCGCCAAGTCTTCGTCGACCTCACTATTGACTCCACCCGACTGACGTCGACTTTCAACTCCTCTCTTCCGCTAGTCAGTCGTGAGTACCGATCCATCCTCCGCTCCTGACGCCCACTTCACCCCAAACCATCCTCAGTCTACTGTTGGAGCTCCATTGTGTCGATTGGGCTTGAACCGGATTCATGCCCTAGGTAATCTCACAACTCATTGCTTCTCTGGTTGGACTTAATTTATGCATTCTAAATAACTAATTTAATCTTGCCTGAAAGTTCAACCACCTTTATTACCATATTTCATAAATTGTTATGTGTAATTGCTTGTGGATCTACAACTCTCGCCACAGCTCAACTCGCTAGACGCTCGCGAGAGTTTCTCTCAAATAACGATTAACGATTTGCAAACTCCAACGTAAGAAAGTGAATTTGCGCTCAAAACTCGATTCGGACGCTCGGCCCCTTTTCAAATTAAACAAAACGCATATTAATCAAATATTTTCAAGACTCCTAATTTTATTTATTTTTAAATATCTTGATTTTAAAATATTATAATTTTAAACCCTAATTTATTTTACATCAGTTTGGTAATCAGAAGGGGTAGGTTCGATCGCTCCTATTGCGAATCAAACGATCCGGTTTTCAAAAAGAAAAATTAGATCTTCATTTTATTTAAAGAAAAAAACTTCAAAATTTATTTTCTTTAACAAAAAAAAGAGGTTAAAATTAGTTGCTCTTTGGTTTGAAATTTTAGAAAAGTTGAATTATTTAAATGAAAAAAATGTGTGGGTAAAATAGAAGATAATGTCACCGCTCTGAGCACACAAATTCAAAATCTAACAAAATCAATTGAAGCATTAACCGCTAGTGTCAACGAGAATCAGAGAATGTAGGACAAGTTGCTCACTGGATTACGATGCGAGCGTTAATGCTTTAGAGGCCAACCACACTTAAGGACTAAATCCACCACCCCAGGTCGAGCACTACCCAGATCATAGGAATTGGAAATAGAAAATCCGGATCGACGACCTTTCGAACCGGTAGTCAGCAATATAAGAGAGACGCCTCGTTGGGATTTAGGAGTTTAAGTTGGATGTTGGTGATTTCGAGGGTCGACTAGAACCCGAGGGATGTCTAGAGTGGTGTGATAGGATGGATCGTTCCTAGATTGGAAGCAATTGCCCCAGGCCAGGCAAGTTGAGTACACAGTCCTTAATCTTAAGAATTCCGCGTTGGTTTGGTAGGGTCAGTTTGAGCGGTCTAGATTCAACTTAGGATTACACCTGATTACCACTTGGGTGAGTTTAAAATTCAACTACGAAAGCGGTACGTCCAGCCGATTATTTGCAAACCTCTACCGTAGGTTCCACAACCTACGGCAAGATAAACTAACGGTGGATGAATACACCAATGAGTTCCTAGTTCTGCAGCCTCACCACGACCTTGAGAGGATGATGATATGACCGTGTCCTGTTATCTGAATGGGTTGTGATATTCCATTATAGACCAGCTAGAGCTATTTGATTATAAGGACTTAGGGGAGATATCGAGCCGAGCACGGAGAGTGGAGTTCTCACAGAAGCGGACATCCAGAGTTAGGTCTACTGATAGACCCACATCGAGCGTCACCACTGCACCAACTACTAGGGCCTTGGATTCCCTCCACCCTCCCACACTACTGGGACCTTGCTCCACCCACTAATCTCTCTAAGGGTAGAGAAACTATTGAGACTAAGCACGACACTGGAGTATTCCGATGCTTCAAGTGTATGGAGTCGGGGCACAAATCATTTGAGTGCCCGCGACGCCACTTCGTCGCTATTATCGATTCTACAGATGGACGTGAACCAGAATATGGAGTTTACATAAATGAGTCTCAACTTGAACCCGAGCCTGAGCACGAGTCAGAGGATGTCGTAGAAGTGGAAGGCGAACACGGTGAACACTTAGTCTGTGTCTTACGATATAGCTTATCACCCCTAGTGAGTCTACTGAGGATGACCATAGGAGGCACGCATTTTCCGCACTACTGCACACATCCAGGGACAATTTTCTTCCATTATCATCGATAGTGGCAGTATGGAGAATTTCGTCTCTCGGCGCATGGTCGACATATTAGGCTTTGTGACGCATCCGTTAGAACAACCCTACAACTTATCCGGAGTCAATAATTATTTGACTATGCCCGTCCACACTACTGTCTAGTAGAGTTTTCTATCGGGAGCACGTATTCGGATAGAGTTTTGTTTCATGTTGCAGTCATGGATGTCTGCCACATCATATTGGGAAGATCTTGGCAGTACGATCGACGGATCATGCACGACGGCACGAGGAACGCTCAGTCCTTCGAGTACCACGGACACAAGATTGTTCTTTTACCCCAGAAGAACTCTATTATCCCAAGGGCACGCGAGGGGACCTCTACGACTTCTATATCACTTTTCACTGACTCCACCACATTACTACTCACTGCACTCCCGCCTGAAACCCCCCCATGAAGTGACTTATGACGCAGATGTGGCGCTCACCCCACATCTATCGATTCCTGACGTACCACCTGATTCCTCAGTCTTTTGGTACTATATCTGAATCACTCACTCCGCACACATCACTCTATCGATTTCATATTTAGAGGCGACACTTTTATTTCACTTCACTATTATTTGGAGATAGACAGATTTGTGGAGTTGCAACAATATTTAAATATTTTAAGTCGTATTTTTGGAACATCTTCTGGGATCGAAAGAGAATCAAACTCGAATTTAGTAGCATTTATCACTCTCTAACAAATTGATGGAATGAATTCGTTAATAAGAGTTTGAGAACCTTCTTAGGCGTTTAATTGAGGAGAATCCGCCGCAATGGGATCTAATACCTCCACGAGCAAATTTTCACATGTAATAATTCTAAAAGCCGCTCTCTTAATATATCTCCTTTCGAGATTTTGTATGCATTGCTCCACCCACCTGACCGCCATCATCTTTCATTCCATGAACGTATTTCTTTCGATGCACAAGCTCATATTAATTATTTTAAAGAACTGCATAAAATTACTGTTAATATTTTGCGAGCAAACCTTTGAACATTACAAACTCACAGTCGGTCGATATCGCAATGAGTTGTACTTTTCAAAGGGAGTGCTGGTGATCGCTTATTGCAGGAGGTTGGGTCTAGTTCATGTTCAGCAGCGCATTGGGCCACCAGTTGAGCCACCCATACGAGGCTTCAGATATTCCACCCGATCTAATACCAGTGACGATATCAGATCTCTCCTTTGCCAGTTTTTCTGAAGTCTCGTCGGGGTCGAGCTCTTTTCAACCCCGAGAGAATTGATGCATCCTTCGTCGCATCTTAAGTCACACATTTTAATTTTTCAGCATTTATTTTCTATCATGTATTTTTTCGCGTACCTGCTCTTATTTGAAATTGTTCGGCTCTTCGAGTTGACCGCCGATGAGATCTTAAAAAAAGGTCCGGTAATTTAAGTCGTTAGAACATAACGGACAAGCTTAAAAATTATTTAAATGGTATAGATTAAAATTCAAATTCAAAAGAAATGAGAAATATTATGTTTGGAATTTATTTCAAAAGCAATGAACAATTGGAAAATATTATTTAGGAATCAAATTTGTTGGAGAGAAATTGATTTTTGGAAAGTTTCCAATGGTTGTCATGCTTAGAATTTTGGAAAGAAATTGAATTGGTAACAATGAAGGCAAATTTACCGTGAAGAGCTACCACTATTAAAGCAGCATGCCAGGAAGAAGAAAGCGGACCGGACTAGAAACAGGGAGCGGACATCTTGTTCGTTGCCCTATATTGCCAGCGAAACCCTCCAGCCCTTATTCCAGCGCGCAAGTCCAGCCGAAGACCTCGCTGACGGGATTCCTTCTAGGCGTCGTCGCCACTCCGACTTCGGCGTCAACTCCCGACAGAGCATCTCCGCCACTTCGATCCTGCGCCACCGAAGTCTTCCAACGACCGCACTCTCCGCCAAGTTGTCGTCGACCTCGTTGTTGACTCGCCCGACTGACGTCGACTTCAACTCCTCTCTTCCGCCAGTCGGTCGTGAGTACCGATCCATCCACCGCTTCTGGCGTCCACTTCACTGCAAACCATCCTCAGCCTACTGTTGGAGCTCCATTGCGTCGATTGGCTTGAACCGGATTCATGCCCCTGGGTAATCTCACCACCCCATTGCTTCTCTGGTTGGCCTTAATTTTATGCATTCTAAATAATTAATTTAAGCTTGCCTGAAAGTTCAACCACCTTTATTATCGTATTTCGTAAATTGTTATGTGTAATTGCTTGTGGATCTACAACTCTCACCACGGTTCAACTCGCTAGACGCTCGCGGGAGTTTCTCTCAATAACGATTAACGGTTTTGCAAACTCCAACGTAGGAAAGTGAATTTGTGCTCAAACTCGATTCGGTCGCTCCCCTTTTTCAAATTAAACAAAGCGCATATTTATCAATTATTTTCAAGACTCCTAATTTTATTTTATTTTAAATATCTTGATTTTAAAATATTATAATTTTAAACCCTAATCTATTTTACATCAGTTTGGTATCAGAGGGGGTAGGTTTGATTCGCTCCTATTGCGAATCAAACGATCCGGTTTTCAAAAAGAAAATTTTGATCTTCATTTATTTAAAAGAAAAAAAATCTTTAAAATTTATTTTCTTTTAACAAAAAAAAAGATTCTCTTAAAATTAGTTGCTCTTTGATTTGAAATTTTAGAAAAGTTGAATTATTTTAAATGGAAAATTGTGTGGGTAAATAGAAGATAACGTTCACCGCTCTGAACACAAATTCAAAATCTAACAAAATCATTGAAGCATTAAACCGCTAGTGTCAACGAGAATCAGAGAATTGTAGGACAAGTGCTCACTGGATTACGTGCGAGCGTTAATGCTTTAGAGGCCAACCAACATTTAGGACTAAATCCACCACCCAGGGTCGAGCACTACCCAGATCATAGGAATTTCTAACAGCCGGGACACCACCGGCAAGGAAAGTGTGGATCGGGTGCCGGCCTCCTCGTCCGCACCAAAGGGTCGGGCACTTGACCGAGCACCGGCAGGCACATGTTTCAAGTGTCACCAACCCGGCCATTTCGCCTCCGTTGCCCTCTGCTTCGCCAACCCGTCCACACGGTTGCACAGGACGAGAGGGAGAGGATGACATTGGAGAGGCCGACGAAGTCATTGATGAGTATGACGAGGAGGGCGAGTTCGCCGCTTGTGTGGTGCATCGCCTACTTCTCACACCACGAGTGGATGAACACGCCCAACGCAACAATATTTTTCGGAGCTACTGCACCATCAAGGGGAAGATCTGCGACGTAACTGATTGACAATTGCAGTTGCGAGAACTTTGTTGCAACCCGGTTGGTCTCCTATTTACAGCTGACGACGGAGCCTCATCCCCACCCATATTCCATCGTTGGATTCAGCGCGGCCCGTCAGTTCGGGTCACCCACCGCTCTCACGTTCCTGTTGCCATTGGGAAGCATTACCGGGCCGATGTTTGGTGCGACGTCGTGGAGATGGATGCCAGCCACCTACTCTTGGGGCGGCCGTGGCAATATGACACAGATGTTTGTTACAAGGGCCGCGAGAATGCTGTCACCTTCACTTGGGCCGGCAAGAAGATACAAATCATTGCCCGGGTCGGAGGGAACCCGAAGTCAGCCCACCGTCCGATAGGGAGCGTAGCCTGTTGGTGATGCCCGAGGACGCTTCTATGTTTGAGCAGGACGTGGCTGAAGCTAAGGAAGTGGTGGCACTTGTCTCCTACGGGTTGTACACCACTCGTGAGCAGAGGAAGACGCACCGCATGACGTGCGTGCGTTGCTGCACGAGTTCCGAACCATCACGACGGACGACTTGCCTGACCGTCCTCCTCCTCTTCGGTATATCCAGTATCAGATCGACTTCATTCCGGGAGCTAGCCTTCCGAATTACCGCACTACCGCATGAGCCCCAGGAGCATGCCATCTTGCGTGAGAAGGTGAAGAATTGTTGAAGAAGGGATTCATTTCGGAGAGTCTCAGCCCCTGCGGAGTCCCGGCACTCTTGGTCCCCAAAAAGGATGGTTCATGGCCCATGTGCGTCGACAGTCGCGCGATCAACCGGATCACGATCAAGTACTCCTTTCCCATTCCTCGACTTGATGACATGCTAGACATGTTAGATGGTTCCCAGTTCTTCTCCAAGATAGATCTACGCAGTGTGTACCAGTTACCACCAAATCCGCATCAAGCCAGGTGACGAGTGGAAGACGGCGTTCAAAATGCCGGACGGCCTCTTCGAGTGGAAGGTAATGCCTTTTGGATTATCTAACGCTCCAAGTACTTTTATGCGCCTCATGACACAGGTACTGCGACCTTTTCTGGGAAAGTCGGTCGTCGTCTATTTTGACGACATCTTGATCTTCAGCAAGAGCCGGGCAGATCATCTCTCCATCTTCGGGCTGTTTTGGAGGTGTTGGCGGCACACCAACTGTTCATTCACCTCAAAAGTGTACCTTCCTCGCTCCGCGGCTGACATTTTTGGGTTTCATTGTGGGCGTGGATGGCATCCCGGGTTGATGAGGAAAAGATCCAGGCGATCCGAGATTGGCCGGCTCCCATCTCTCTAACGGAGTTGCGGTCATTCCACGGCTTGGCCACCTTCTACCGGCGGTTTCATCCGAGATTTCAGCACCATTACCGCTCCCATGACCGACTGTTTGAAGAAGGGGCGGTTCCTTTGGGGCGACGAGGCCAAACGCTCCTTCGACTTGATCAAGCAGAAGCTAAGCTCGGCCCCAGTCTTGGCACTGCCCAGCTTTGATAAACTCTTTGAGGTGCAGAGTGATGCTAGTGGCATTGGTATATGGCCTGTCCTCTCCCAGGACAAGCGCCCCGTGGCATTTTCAGCGAAAATTAAGTGAAGCTCGACGGAAATGGGCCGCCTATGATCAGGAGTTTCTATGTGGTCGTACAGGCTCTCAAGCATTGGGAACACTACTTACTGCACAAGGAGTTCATCTTGTCCACAGACCACCAGGCTCTCAAGTTCATCAACAGTCAGAAACGCATGGATGGAATGCACCTTCGTTGGACCACATATCTCCAACGGTTTCCATATATTATCCAGCACAAGCCGGGGACGGCCAATGTCGTAGCCGACGCACTTAGCCGACGCAGTTGTCTGTTGGTGACTATGCACCACGAGATCATCAGGTTTGATACTCTCGTCGACTTGTATGCTGAGGACGTTGACTTCCACGAGATTTGGCGCGCTTGTTCCTTAGGCGGTTCGCATCAAGGTGTCCTCTTACTCGACGGATTCCTGCTTAAAGACAACCGCCTGTGTATTCCTCGCACTTCCTTAAGGGAGAAGCTCATTCGTGACTTGCATGGTGGCGGTTAAGTGGACACCTGGGCCGAGACAAAACACTTGCCAACCTCCAAGAGCGTTACTTCTGGCCGCAACTATCGAAGGACGTGGGGAACTTCGTTCGGAAATGTTATGTGTGTTAACAGTACAAGGGACACGCCCACAACACTGGGCTCTATACTCCCCTCCCGGTTCCCGCCAGCGCTTGGGAGGATCTCTCTATGGATTTCGTCTTGGGTCTCCCGCGCACGCAACGCGGGGTCGATTCCGTGTTTGTCGTGGTGGATCGCTTCTCTAAGATGGCCCATTTTCTCCCTTGTCGCAAGATGTCCGATGCTTCTCACATTGCGCGCCTCTTTTCCGGGAGGTGGTTCGTTTGCATGGCGTGCCAACCACTATCACATCGGACCGCGACCCCAAATTCTCGGCCACTTTGGACAATGCTGTGGAAGATGTTCGACACCTCTCTTAAGTTTAGTAGCTCCGCCCACCCTCAAACTGACGGTCAAACTGAGGTTGTGAACAAGACCTTGGGGAACCTCGTTCGCTGCATTTGCCAAGATTGCCCGAAGCAATGGGATCACGCCCTCGCGCAGGCTGAGTTTGCTTACAACAACGCAGTGCACATCTCTACTGGTCTCTCGCCATTCTCCATTGTCTATACCAAGGTTCCCCGGCATGCACTCGATCTCGCCCGCCTCCCGGCCGCTCCTCCTTCCGCGGCCCAGTTGGCGGAAGAAACCCGCGACATCCAAGTTGATACCCGGCTCAAGCTGCTTGAGTCTAATGCCAAATACAAGGCTATGGCCGACAAACACCGGCGCGAGAAGATCTATGCGGTGGGAGACTTGGTGATGGTTTCCTCCGCAAGGAGAGGCTTCCCGCGGGCCACCACCACAAAACTCATGCCAAGAAGTACGGCCCTTTCCCCATCACCCGCAAGATCAATGACAACGCTTATGTGGTGGACCTTCCACCGGACCTCAACATCTCCAAGACCTTCACGTGAGCGATTTGTCCCCTTTCTACCCGGACATTCCGCTTTACCCCGAGCACTCGAGGTCGAGTGCCTCCCAAGCGGAGGCGAATGATGAAGGATGCATCGCAGACGGCAAACAACGCGACTGGAGGATCGCCCGGCGAGACCGGAATTGCGTGGCTAGAAAAGATCGACCCGCTTTGGAAGCCCCGGGCCGTTTAATTATTCCGTAGCATATGTTGTTTTTCTATTTTATATTTGCATGTCTATGTTGCACTTTATTTTGGTGTGCCATTAGCGGGTTGTGCTAATAGCGGTATTTTTCCCCCTCCTAGTATAAAGGGTGGAATGTGTTATGTTGTATGCAGTTTTTGAGGATTAAGAAGTTTGGTTTGCCCTAGCCGCCACCGCCCTCACCCTCTCCGTGCGAGAGTTGGCCCGTTCGGAAGGATTTCGCAACTCCCATCCGATGCTTTTCTACGTCAGTTACCCTCTCTCATCAATATAAGGGGGAGGGGTTTAGGTGTTTAGGAATCTTGAATGTTCTAGGTTTTGGGGCTCTCTTTGGAGAGAAGGATCTTGGAAGACCCAGCCTCCTTGATCTTGGTCGGAGCTTGCTCCGGATTGTATCTTGTGCTTCCCTTCAATTAAAGCAATCGTATGTTCATTTCTCCAACTGGTAACAATGGCCCGACTTGCCGCCCTCATCCACTTGTTCCAAGTCGTCGGAGACCGTGCCACGATGAACACCCGCCTCAACGTCGTCGAACGTCGCCTCGACGAACTGTCTGCCTCCCTCACCTCATTGTATCCTCCGTGCAGGCACTTATCCTTGAAATATTGCATTCGCATTAAAGGAAAAATAAAAATGATAGAAAATCAAAAGGGCGCCATGCTCTCCCGGTCTTTCTAAACAAGCTCAAGAAATTTCGCGGAGAAGCAAGCACTATCGGTCCAGTGGAAAACAGAGAGTAAAGCATGACGAGCACAATAGTCAGCCGCTCGGTTGGCCGCCCGGGGGACAGATCGGAACAGAATCTTCGGGAGCTCAAACAAGAAGTCCAGGTCCTCCCACTCCGAGGGGGCAGCGGCCCCATGCCTCCGCAGAGGGCCAGCACAGCAGAAATCCATCAAATTGGAGCAGTGGCTCTCAATAATAACTCCCCGGCACGCAACAATATCCGCAGACAAAAACTTCTTCATGGCCGCCAGCGCCGCATGCTCCGCACCGCCCGGATCCCAATGGTGAATCGTATGGCCCGCAGCAGAACGGCCCCCCGCATCAATCCTCGCAACAATCCCAAGGCCCGCTTGGCGATTCGAGGAAAGAGATCCATCAATGTTCAGCTTGACCCCAGCCAAGGGGAGGGGGACACCACGAGTCGGAGTAAGAACAAACCGCGAAGGCTGGGTGGTGTTCCAGTGCCCTTGCAAAGGATAAGCCGTAGAGGTAGAGAGAGATTACAGGTATAAGTTAACCATAACCGTAGCAGTGGCGTGCTCCTGTCGATGAACAATTGCATTCCGAGCCCGCCAGGCACTTATCCAGCGCCTTGACGACTGCAACCTTCGTGCGGCCAACTACTCCACTCTGCAGCTGCCACCTCTTAGTTTGCGAACCGTCGCATCAACATATTTCCGCCATGGCCCTTCTTTCCATCTCGTCTCTACCAGAGCAGTTGCTGCTCCAGCCCTTGGCCAGATTTCCGTCGACCTGAGGTTGCTGAGCCCCTCAGCGTGTTGTTGTCCCACCTACGCTGAGGTGCTCCGCCCCCATGACCGCCCCTGTTGCTAACGGGACCGAATGTGAACGGCTCTTTCCGTAACGTGCCTCCCCTCCTTCCCTTCCATCGACCCATGCCACCCCTCATGCATTTTTACCAGCACTGCAGTCATCGCACGGCTCGACGCCCTGCCTCCACATCCCATCCAGCCGCTCCAAGCGTTCACCCTATATGCGTTCCTTACGCCCTCTCCCCGCCCTTCTAAGCCGCACCTTTTTCTTTCCCACGGGCCACGCCTCATACACCCCACCCGAAACAAGCCCCACTTTGCCCACGCCGCCAACAGCCAATTTCCTTTCCTACACTAAAAGACAAACCCCCCTCTTGTCACACGCCCTTCATTTAATTCTAACCCGTACCCCTTTTTCTTTTTCTTTTTTACTTTTCCCTAGCTACCAACTCCCCTATCTTGTCTACTTCCCTTTAACCCCACCGTCTTTCACACGCACATCCCCATCTTTTTCCCCTTCACTATCCGGTCACATTTTCCCAAGTCGAGCCCCCCATTTCATTTTACTTTCCCATCAATTCCCCTCTGTTTCACCCCGCGGCCACAAGTTTATACGTCGCTCCCATTCTAAAAGATCCCGCCAAAAAATTAAAACTCGACCTTGAGGGCAAGTTCGATTTTCGAGGCCAGTATAATGTTACCCTCACGCATTTGCCGAAGGAGCCACTCCTCGTCGGAACCATATGAGCGCGCATTTGGAAAACGCTGTGATTATTTCTTATAATTAACTTGTATTAATTAATTGATTAATAATAATTATTTAATATTAATTAGATTAATTAATTACTTAAATGATTTTGTATTCCCTTGTATGGTTACCCTCCTTCATCTATATAGGGGGGTTAGGTGTTTAGGTATCTTGAATGTTCTAGGTTTTGGGGCTCTCTTTGGAGAGAAGGATCTTGGAGGACCCAGCCTCCTTGACCTTGGTCGGAACTTGCTCTGGATTGTATCATGTGCTTCCCTTCAATTAATGCAATCGTGTGTTCATTTCTCCAACCGCTAAAAGGGCATATAGGAAAAATGGCAAGGAAGGCGTCGTGGCGCACGGAAAAAAATGACAAGGCTTACTTGTTGAGATATCGTATGACGAGATACTGATGGTATATCTGTTTAGTGGAAGTAGATGTCGCAAAAGAAGAGAGGCGTGATGGCAACTCACGACGGAGTAATGCGGCAGAATCGTCCTAATCTGAGTAATAATCGTAAGTTTGAGGATGCAGTCACCCCCCAATCGCCGTAAGCATAACTAATTATTACTCTCATTTTAAACATTTGCATGCATGTTTTAGTGACCTAAAATCAGTTGAAACTATATTTTTAGTATATCATACATGGAGTGGGGGTAAGAAAGGAGCGTATTCTAGATGTCTCAAGTTCAAGTCATGAAAAAGTGCACTCTATAGATGCATAGATCAAGTTGAGTTGGGCATGCAACCCTCCAAGGTCATGTATTAGCAAGAGCTACGCACAGGTACAACACTTCTTTGGTAAATCAGACATGAGGACGGTCCCAAACTAGGAAAATCACATATTATTATTTTGACAGTTGTCAATCCTAACATCATATCTCATAATCAGGAGGGGTTAGCTAGGAAATCAACAAGTATTATTTTGACCATATCAAGGTCATGTTCGTTGGCATAAGACTGCATCTTAAAGCACAAGTAGTTAAATTTTAATCTTTAAGCATTCCATAGTAAATATGAATTAGGAATAAACCAGAAAGCATCTAATTAAAGATTAACCAAATTGGTTCATACATATCACAGAGAAAAATTACTAAGTCCAACAGAAACTAAAACAAAGAGTCAATTATTATCTCGCAACTATATGGAGAGGAAGAACTCAGGTTGAATATAAAAAGTTTTTACACCACCAGTATGACAAATAGTCCAAAGATGGAAATAAAATCAACCCTCTCGATTGCAACAAAAAAGATTAGACATAAAATCATATGTACTTATAATAACAGTATGGAAAAAATCATATTTATAGAATAAGGGAAAATGAGACTAATTTAGCAATGGTACAACAAGGTCACCGTTGAGACTGAGCTCATTGGCTCGCTTCCATGCATGAGCAGCTTTCCTCAAGTATTTCTAAATAGCTCCTTCCGCCCAAGCATTGTTCTGTCATCCTTGCAAAATTCCTATAAGAATAAAATTTACTCCTGAGGCCAAAACTTTGAGAAAATTGCTACATACCAAATACAGTTGAATTAGATGAAGGCAATGAACTAAAGCCCATTGTAAAGGCCCACTATAAAGGCTTATGTTTCTCTTTGTTATTTTTAGTGTCACCTCTAATATTGGTTTAGGTTCTTCTCATTTGTGTATATATTAGATAATTAGATTTGAAATAATATTTTATTCCTTCTCTCAACGTGATATCAGGGCGAGGCATTTTTTCCACTGCTCCATTTTTTTCGTCCATTTGTTGTTTGGTGTAAAACCAGCCGATGCCAGTCTCAATCCTGGATGAAAAATGGTGAGGGTTGTGTTAGGTAGACGGCCATCGTAAAATTTAGTCACCCTTATGAATATGGATCTTTTGAAAAATTGTGCTAAAGCTAGGTTGTTCCCCATAAGGAACGCGACGTATAGTCCGAATGCGGCATCTTGCAAGGACCGCTACATCTCCAAGACTTAGGTGTAGTGTTAAATAGGCAAGAGTCATCGTCGTATGGTCTGAATGCGGCGTCTTGGCAAGGACCGTTGCACCTCCAAGAGGACTTGGGTATGGTCTTAAATATGCAAAAGCCCTCACATATTAGGCGTCCTAGAAAAGTAGATCGTAGGATATGTGATCGACTTAGGTTTGGAAGTTGGAATATAAGTACGCTAACGAGAAAAGCGATGGAAGTAGTGCATACAATGATTAGGAGAAAGGATAAATATTTTATTTCTACAAAAGACTAAATAGGTGGGTGAGAAAGCTAATTTCTAAATAATTCAGATTTTTAATTATGGCACACATGAAAAAATAAAACAAACAATGAAGTAGGTATTATTATAGATACTACTTGGAGGGATGGAGTTGTTGGGTTAAGCAGAAAAGGTGATAGAATCTTAGCTCTTAAATTAATCGTAGGAAAAGAAACTATTAATGTAATTAGTGTTTATGCGTCATAAGTAGTATTAAGTGAAGCTATTAAAGTACAATTTTGGGAATACTATGATTATTTGGTAAAAAAATCTCACAAAGTAAGAAAATTTTTCATTAGAGGAGACTTAAATGAACATGTAGGGAAAAAATACGGATTATACAGACGTTCATAGAGGATTTGGGTATGGAGAAAGAAATGAAGGAAGAACTATTCTAGACTTTGTCATAGCACATGAGCTAATTGTGCAAATACGTTCTACATGAAAGGGAAGAACACTTAATTACGTTTAAGAGCGAACAAATAAGCCACAAATTGACTATTTTATGACTCGCAAATGGATAAAAATATTTGTAATGATTTGCAAAGTCATACCAGGAGAAAGTTTGACAACGCAACATAGGCTAGTGGTGTTGGATGTCCAAATTAAATATAGTAACTTTAAGAAAAAGACAAAAGTGTTGCCAAAAATTCGGTGGTGAAACTTAAATAAGGAGAAACAGCTTGCTTTCAAGGCGACTGTTATTGAACAACTAGTTGATGATGTCTTCTCATTTAAGGATAAGTGAGAAAAACGTACTTAGAGAGTCAAAAGATCGTGCGCCCCCATATAAAGAATCTTAGTGGTGGAAAAAAAATACAATACAAAGTGAGGGCAAAGAGTGTCAGTTCCAAAACATTATATGTCTGTAGGAATGATAAAAATTTGACAAAACTATAAATTCGTCAAGAAAGAAGCTAAAAATGCAGTAAGTAAAGAAAGAAGTCAAACTTATGAAGAATTTTACAAACAACTAGATACCAAAGATGGGGAACGTGATTATATATAAAATTGCTCGATCTAGAGAGAGGAAGACGAGAGATTTAAAGTCAAGGTGAAATGTATAAAAGATGAAACAGATACGGTTTTGACGGATGATGTGGCTATTAAGGAACTATGGAAAAGATATTCTTATCAACTATACAATGAAGGAAAAAACAAAGAACTGAACTTGGAAGAGTTAGGTAAATCGGAGGAGTACATAAACATAACTTTTTATCGTAAAATTCAAATATCAAAGATAAATGACGCTCTGATGAAGATGAAAAATGGAAAAGCGGTTGGGACAGACGATATACCCACTGAAGTATGGAAATGCTTAGGGAGAGAAGGAATTTATGGCTTACAAGTTTTTCAATAATATAATGAAGACCAGAGGATGTCAGACCAATGGAAAGAAAGTATTTGGTACCTTTGTATAAGAACAAATGAGATATACAAAATTATGTCAATTACATGGAAATTAAATTAATGAGTCATACTATGAAACTATGGGAACGAGTAATAGAGAGAAGAGTAAGACGAGAGACTAGCATCTCAAAGAATCAATTTGGATTCATGTCAGGTAGGTCAACCATGGAAGCTATACATCTCTTAAGGAGACTCATTGACAACTATCGGGAAAGATAAAAAGATTTGCATATGATGTTTATCGATCTGGAGAACGCTTATGATAGGGTTCCAAGAGAGGTCCTGTGGAGAGTCATAGAAAAGAAGGTGTAAATGTATCATACATTGACGTAATCAAAGATATGTATACAAATTCAGTGACCAGGGTTAGGACATCTGGAGGATTAACATAGGAATTCCTTATTGTTGTTGTCTTACATCAAGAATCAGCTTTGTTCGATTCAAAGTGCGCTCACGAAGAAAATCGAGGGCTGCGGATTATCGGTTACTATTTGGTTTAGAGAATTTAGACCGCTAGCAGCGGTCGAGGCCGGACTTCGCCCGCCGCGGCAAATGCCACTCTTGCGACGGGCTTTCCTTTGATTGAAAAGTAGCGGTTACAAGTGCAGGAAAGCAGAAGCCGGCCGGTCAAACAGTTCGCAAGACCTGAAACTCGAGACCGGAGCTCCGACAAGCGAGCTCTTCGATTCGAGTGTGCGTGTCTTGTGAACAGTGCCGCCCCCTATTTATAGGCTTGGGGGCCTGCCCGAATGGGCAGGGATAAAATAACCACCTGCCCGGGTACAGGAGAAACGGGCAGGCGGTGACGGGATGCACAAGGAAGAAAAAAGAAAGAAGCCGCGCGGCTTGGCGGCTTGCTCTTCCGACCTGTCTTGCTCGAGGCTGAGGACACCGGGACCAAGTCAATGATGCAGACCGCGCGGTTTGGAGATTGAGGCCGCGGTCTGCCTTCTGGTCATGACTTAGCCGATCTTCACGAGGTAACTTGGATAGCCTTTGATCTGGAGCCCCGACCTGTTCTTCGGGGCTGGAACCTCGAGTTTCTATAGGACAACCCGCGCGACCTTCTAGCTGAGACTGCGGATGAACTTTTTGCCTTAGCTCTTGACGATCTTCTCCCTTTGGGGCGATCCGGAAATGACACCAGGCCGCCCGGCCTGGCCCTTCTTGAACTGGGAACCGGTGATCCCGGGACCCAGCGGCCTGACCCAGGAGTTCGAGCGGTCTGCTAATGGCCCAACCTGAGAAGCGGTTTTCCGGGCAAACATAATCCCCGCATATTTTCAAATCTCAAGAGAATTTCGAAAATATTAGCTTTGACCGGGAGACCGCATCCGACCTGCCTTAAATTCTATAAGAGAGCCAGAGAATTCATTCTGCGTAGTTTTTCCTGAAATCACGGGGTATTACTCGCCAGTTGCGGTTAGAATTTTTAAGACCGGCAATTCTTCAGCAATGGACTTCTTAGACGCTGTGTTAGACCGCGTGGATCCCAGCGGAGATCAGAAAAGGGCGGAAGATAAGAGACGCGAGCCGTCGGAGAAGTCGAGTAAGGAGACAGAAAAGCAAGGCCGGAAGGACCGAAAAGGAGGAAGCGGGCTGAGAAGGCCGCAGCGGATAGCCCCAAGCCAGTCGTGGACTTATCAACTCCCAAAACTCCTACAGAGCCCGTGGCGAACAGTTCGGGGCCTCCTCCTGATGTTTTTGCCGATCCCTCCCAGAGACCTCAACCAACAGGTCGCCAACCCGCTGAACAAAGAGGAGACCGCTCCTCTCGAAAAAGCTGATACCGGTAGCCCTTCGAAGAAGACCGGCGAAAACGACTCGTTCGCCATGGAGATTACTCCTTCTGGGAACCCCCATCTGCTAGTTAGAAACTTGGAGGAAGAGGCGGTCAACTCCCCAAGAGCAGGCGATCTGAATACCCCCTTGTCCGTGGACGACTACCCCAGCCCTTCCAAAGAAGTTAACCCAGCTCCGAGCAAGAAGGAGAGGAAGAGGAAGAAGACCGGGGTCCGTGACCGAGCGGATAACGAAGAAGGTCAAGAGGTTAGCCGCTAAGGAAAGGGCGGCTCTTAAGAAATCGACCGAATCCCTCCTCCAGACCAATTCGCGACTAAAGGAGGAGCTAGGCCTTGCGACTCCTCCATCCAACAAGTCAAATGAATCACCGGCTACCCCTGATACGAAACCGGGCGAACTGCCTCCGGACTCGGCGAGCAGCTTATCTTTTAATGGGATCTTCAGGGGCATGGATGAGCTGGTGAAGCGAGATCAGCTTCTTGACAGCCCGATTGTTTCCAGACAAGATCCCTCTGCCACTGATAACACAGTCCGGCCTGAAGAGACCGCTCGGACGGAGGCCGAAGAACGAGAAGCTGCCGCCCGGACTGCCTCGGAGGTCGAAGAGAGAACGAGGGAGCTTGAAGAAGTGCTGAAAGCGCGGGAGGAAGTTCCCCCAGTGATGACCGGGGAAGAAATAATGATGGTGAAGAAGGAGGGGGCGGAACGAGCTTTGAACAAGCCGTCGCGGCCTGATCCTCTTGTGGCAGGTAAGGGCTCCACGGACTACAAAGCTGTCCACTTCTTCATTCCGCGGCCTTGCCATAATAAATTAGCGAACCCGCCGCCGAGCCTCCTTTCTTTAGCGGCCCGGTTCCCTTTTGTTAGACAAAGTACGGAAAGACTCTGGCGTGAGCAATGTCAGAGGATGAATCCGGAACGGTCTAAGTGGCCTGTTCGTCCAGGCACTGCTCTTGTATTTATGTTCATTTATATACATATATATGGCGTTGCATGCTCTTACTTTCCATAACCGAGCGGCTTCTTTCAGATAGCGTGGATCAGGTTACGAAGCTGGGCGACCATGAGGCCAGCCCGCCTCCGTTAGTTCCACTGATTCCAACCAGTGCAACGACTTTGCGGAAAGACTGCAGCTGTTTGACCATCTTGAGGAAGATCTGGTCAACCTGAGAGCCCGCTTGAAGGAGGTAGAAGACCGGGAGGCCGCCACTCGGACCGCTCTGGAGGCTGAGCAGATTGCGAGGAAGAAGGCTGAAGAGGCGCTGAAGGCGCAGTCGGAGATCACAGGAAATCCGGCTCAGAAAAGGAGAAAGTCCTGGAGACTCAGCTTGAGGCCGCGCGGGCAGCAGTGGTGGCTACGCGAGCTGCTCTAACCGCTCAACTGGAGAAGGAGAAGAGAGCCTCTGCTAAATTTGAGAGTGACTCGAAATATTACCAGGATAAATTCCTGCGTTTAACCAGAGAAGTCGCCGCTGGTCGGCGAAATATGAACGATGGGGTGGTAGCTGTTAGCCGCCCGACTATTGGAGCGGGCTCGAATCCTCCCCCCAGTCCGGGCGGCTGATCCAATGATTGACGAAGCCGCCGCAACCCCCCGTATGATTGCCGCTACGCGGGTCGAAAGGGATGCCGGGCGGCTTCATAGCACAATCAACCACCTTCATTATCATACAAGCCAGATTTATTCTCTCCTGAACACAACTAGTGACCAGGTCGCGCGACTTCACCGAGAGGATGTCTCCCCAGAACGCCGCCAGCCGTGACCGGCTTTTGAGAACAATTTGTGCTATAAGCGTGGCTTATTGGTTTGAACAATGTTTTTTGTCTTGCATTCTGGATAATTCGTGTGGTCTCTTATTTAACCGCTATACTTTGGTTCTGTTTTAGATCTCATGCTTTATTCGAACCGACTTTAGGTCGCTCGATCTGTGATGTATGCTTGCTTCTGTTTTCCTGGATGCCTTTGTTTCTTTTATTTTTCTGGTGAATCTAACCACTTAGGTCCTTGACCGCGCGGTTAGAATGTATAGTCGCGATATGATTTTACTATTCACAGATCATAGAAATCTATAAGTAGGGAATTCTTCGAAGTCATTCTCACGATTTCCGGATGGCGCGATCCAAGAACAAGTCGCAGCGACCTGTTAAAGTTAAAGCCGTCCGAGCTGATGCGGCCTTAGCATTCCATTCGGGGGACCATCCGGAATGCCGCCTTACTCAGAGCGAGCTGGACGATTTCATCGCAAGACACATGGCAGGGAGTAATCTACTCGCGCGGCTTCCTCTACGCGATGAGCGGATTAACTCTTCCAATCCGCACCAGATAGCTATCCCGGTTGACCACTTCGAATATGGCTTCAAGTTTCCACTGCCGCTTGAAGTCATAGCCATCTTCGACCATTACGGGGTCGTACCCGGTCAACTTCCACCGAACTCCATCGCCTCCATATATAGTTTCATCTCGTACCTGCGGTTCGAGCGGATCAGGTTCTCCCTCGACCTATTCAGAAAGTTCTTCTCGGTGCGGGCTGTCTCCGACTCGGGGACTTCAACTTACAGGGCGCACCTCTACTTCGGCTGCCATGGGTTGAAGATCGTCAATTTGGCGAACAAAGTCTCCGACTGGTCTGAGCGGTTCGTAATGCTCGAAGGCAACTTCGGACTGTTGCAGACCAACCCGCAAGTCCGAGGGGAAGAAGTTTTCCAGATCCCTCAGGTCGGAAAGATTGAGGCGGACACCTTCGCGTTCCTTGAGAACGAGCGGTTGGATATCAACCACTACATCCCGCTGTTCTCGGAGCTGGAGGATATCCTCCCTGAGCAAAGTAAGTTCTTTTAGACCGCCTGTATGTAACCGCGCGGACTTCGTTATTTATACTTTTTGTTTTCTCTTTACAGCTGCCCACGCCGTCCCTAGCGAACAAGCCGGTCACGCCAGTCGTCCCGGTTTTGACTCAAAGGGAGAAGAGGCTGAAGCGAAACAGATCGCTATCGTCTGAGGAAGAAGGCCCGGCTTCTCCTGATGACTACGAGCTCCTTCGCTCTTGTGGGAACCCGCCCGATCTGCAGGGCAATCCGACCGTCCTTTGGCATAGGGATGGAAGCCGGATCCGGGTATCTACCGCTCTTCCTCCATGGGGGAGTGAAAAGATTGACCGCCATGCCCTAGCCGCCGGGGCCGCCTTGTATGGTCGAAAGACCCTAAAGAAGCTGAGGAATACTCCCAAAGAAGAGCTCCCCCGGCTAGCGGCTCAAGCCGGCGCCTGGGGGTTTTCGGCCAACCACTTCATGGCCCTGGCGTATAAGCGGCTAGTTTCTGTTCAGAAACACCTGGAGAAGAAGTACGAGGAGCAGGCCGCGGAGAATACGCGGCTTCGAGAGGAGAACGCGCGGCTTCAAGAAGTCGTGGCGGTGAGTTTCTCACAAGACAACGCGGTTCCTTTTGTTTAGCCCGGGCGGCCTAATTTAATTTCCTCTTTTTGCAGAAGCAATATGAGATGACCAACCCGGCTTTCCAAGATGAGGTGCTGCCTCATGTGGCCCAGGGGATCAACAAAGCCTTGGGTCTTATGGAAGACCGGGGCGGTCTGACTGAAGGGTTCGAGGGTACCACCTTCTCCGACCTCTTCCCCACCTTGAAGACTCAACTTGACGAAATCAGCCGAAGGCAAAAAGGAAAGACTAAGGTGGGCGAGGAGGCGGAGGCCGATGCGGGCAGGGAGATCGTACTCCACCAAGGGGGCGATGGAAGTGATGAAGCCGCCGACGAGGTCGACGAGGATAATGAAGCCGGTGATGCTGATGAGGATGATGAGGATGACTTGTCCTCCGGGACCACCGGTTCTGCAAGCAAGACCGGGCGATCTAGTTACAGCGGTTCGTCGGATTCCTCTTCGTTCAGTGAAGGCTATTCGCCGGATGTTGACATCGAGGGTCTGAACTCAAGTCCGCCTGTTAAGAAGAAAAGAAAGTCGGCAGACTAGTGCTTTCGTTTTGATTTTAACTTTGTAACCGCCGGTTTCTTTTTGTTAGCCGGGCGGTCAGTATTTTGTTTTAACATATTTTGAAGAAATGAATAGAAATTTTTACCTGTCTGGCCGTCCTCCTGTTACTACTTACTTGTGATTGATACCTTGTCTTTTCCCTTTTTCTTTTCTTTTGCTCTTTTCGTTCTAACCGTGCGGACATCCTGGTCCGAGCATAAGTGATGATTGATTGTCTTCGACGATCCTTTGTCCAACCCGCACGATCATTTATTTGGATCTCAGGACATTCGAATTCTAATCGGTATAGACCATAACAGATAGATTCATGCGACTAAATTGCGGACCGCGCGGCTTCTTTTCATTTGAAGATATTTTATACTTGCTGATCGGTTAGAGCACAATCCGAGCGACCATATATTCAGATCCAGAAATACCCAATTTCGATTTATTCATTCAGGAATAGATAGTGCCCGGTCGGTTTAAAATTCAACCCGGATCATATAGCCAGATCCAGAAATACAACTTGATAGGATGGAGAGATAGATAGATCCGATTCAGTCAAAATGTAACCCGAGCGATCATACAATTAGCTCCAGAAATATTCAGCTTTATAATGGATGGATGATCCCGCCCGGCTTGAATGCCACCCGGGTAATATTTGATCAGTTTCGAAGATTTCCAACTTGTAAAACATTGATAAGACCGCCTGGCTGAATAACAACCCGGGTAACAGATAATCGGTTCCGGAGATATCCAATTAAAAAATTGATGAGGTCGCCCGGTTGGATAACCACTCGGGTCATCATATAATTGCCAGGAAATATCCCAACTTATATCCAATCAGACCGTTCGGTTTGGATGTTTAGACCGCACGGTCTTAATATCATAACCCTTTATTAGGGTAGACGAACACCTGCGCCTGTTTTAACCAAATCTTCCTCGAATTGTTCTTATACAAGAACCATAGAGGTAAATGCCTCCCTGTAGAGAAAGAATAAAAAAGGTATGTACAGACCGTACAGTCTTAATAACCCTTTATTAGGGTAGACGAACACCTGCACCTGTTTTAACCAAATCTTCCTCGAATTGTTCTTATACAAGAAACCATAAGAGGCAAATGCCTCCCTGTAGAGAAAGAATAAAAAAGGTATGTACAGACTCAAATGACCAAGTGGGCAGGTGGGCCTCGGCGGCGAACATTGCTTTCCTCAAGTGGTCATAAGAGCTGTAAACGACTCATCCGCTCTCTTGCCTAGGGTTACAAGCCGAGTTGATCAATTGGGCAGGTGGGCCTCGGCGGCGAACATTGCTTTCCTCAGAGAGATCAACTCAGTTGTGGGCCCAGCTAGGCACCGTTTCGAGAGTACCTAAGAGTATTCGATGGTCACAGACTATGATGATCAGTTGGGCAGGTGGGCCTCGGCGGCGAACATTGCTTTCCTCAGAAAGATCATCAAAGCTGTAACTATATCCCTTCGGGGCATGATAGAGCTGACAATCACCTAGACCTCCCTTGATGCAGGGGTGTGTCAGATATCGGCCGGGATCCAAAATTCTGAAGACCTCCGCAGCGGAATTGGCAAGCTACCACTACACGTGTGCGAAAACTCCCCGCATCACATGGTCATGGTGGGTTTTACGCTACGACTACAATCCGAGGGGGTTCGAGCAGAATTCGGCGATATCTCAGAGGTTTGGGGAGTGAGATATGTATATTTACATTCACAATGTAGAGAATCATCAGACAAGAAGAGGTGTCAGTATAGGGCTTTCATTTAATACCAAAAGAAATGTAGAGAATAAAAGAGATAATTCAAGGATAGAATCGTTTAAGATCGTCACCGCTCCAAGTACGCGGGATGTCTTCCCCTTCACTGGTGTGGAGATGGTAGGCCCCGTTCTTTAATACTTCTTTGATGATAAAAGGTCCTGCCCAATTAGGATCCAGCTTTCCAACATTACCAGACCTGGCTGCAGCATCTATCTTCTTTAATACCAAATCACCGCTTGCGAACTGCTTTACTCTGACATTCTTGTCAAAATATTTTGCCATCCTCCTTTTAACTTCCTCCTGTCTGATAGTTGCCTCGTCTTGAAGCTCCTCGATCAGATCCAGACTATACCTCATAGCCTCATCATTTTCATCCATCCATGGTTCTCCTCCCTCTTTTGCATACATAACCCTTGGAGTGACCACTTCAAATTCTACGGGAACAACGGCCTCTGAGCCATGAGATAGTTTGAACGGCGTCTCCCCTGTAGCTGAAGATGGCGTAGTACGAAGAGTCCAAAGGACGGAAGGAAGCTGGTCCGCCCAATTCCCTTTTTGATTTAAGACCCTTTTCATCAAGAGCTGCCGGATTTGCCTGTTCGCTGCTTCCACCTGACCATTGGTCCTGGGATGATGTACTGAGGAAAATCGCAGATCAATTCCCACCTGATCGCAGAAGCCTTTCATCCCGGAATTGTTGAACTGTGGACCGTTATCGGTAATAATTGCTAACGGAATTCCATGCCGGCAGATTATTTCCCCCCAGATGAAGTTTTTGACAATTTGAGTTGTTGTTTTCGCCAGCGTTTTTGCCTCAATCCACTTACTGAAATAGTCGATCATTACAAGGATGAAACGGCGTTGACCGCTGGCCATCGGAAAGGGTCCCATAAGATCCATTCCCCATACTGCAAAGGGCCACGGCGCGGTTATCGACCTGAGCGACTGGGCAGGCAGATGTTGAAGAGGAGCAAACTTTTGGCACTGGACACATCGCCTGGCAAATGCTTCAGCATCTTTCCTCATGGTCGGCCAGAAATACCCTTGCCGTAAGATCCTTTTCTCCAAAGTTTTTGCTCCTGAATGACTACCACACTCTCCTGAATGAATTTCCTGAAGTATGATCGGAATTTCTTCTTCTGAGACACATCGTGCTGAGGGAGAAATCAGAGTTTTCCTATACAGGACTCCTGCCATCAAGTAGTAGTAGGCTGCCTTTCTTTTGAATCTATTTCTGTCCCTGATTGATGAATGAAACTCTCCTTTTGACAGAAACAATTCATAGGGGTCTTTCAGGAAGGATGCTGATCGATCTCCATGAGCTCCTCTTCCTCTGTCTCATCTATTGCCGGACGAAAGAGTTCTGAGGTCACCCCTCCTGATGGAAGACCAAACTTTGACAATTCGTCTGCCTCTTCATTCTGTGTTCTCGGAATGTGTTCGATAATGAAGGATTTGAATCTCCCAATTTCTTTCTTAGCTAAAAATAGATACTTTCTCAATATCGGTTCTCTTGTTTCATAATTCCCTAGAACCTGCGAAGCCATCACAAGAGAATCAGTTTTCACATGAACGTGTTTCTATCCCAAGCTCCTTCGCGAGTCTCAAGCCGGCCAAGAATGCTTCGTATTCGGCCTGGTTATTTGTAACTGAAAAGAAGAATTTGATAGCCTGCTCCAGCCTGATGTCATTTGGACTGATCAGAACCACTCCGGCTCCCACGGAGTTTCTGCGAAGCCCCATCCACATAAACTCCCACGGAGTTTCTGCCAAGGGAGATTGCACTATTTGTTCTGGATTAGACTCCATCGTGTCTACCAAGAAATCTGCCAATACTTGTGCCTTTATTGCCGTTCTGGGAATGTATAATATTTCGAACTCGCTTAACTCGATTGCCCATTTGGCCAACCTTCCTGAATGATCCGGCTTTTCCAAGATGCTCTTTAGTGGATGGTCCGAGACCACCTGAATGGGATGAGCCTGAAAATAGGGGCGGAGCCTTCGTGACGACATGACCAAAGCCAAGGCTAATTTCTCCAAGATTGAATATCTAGTTTCCGCATCTTTGAGGATGTGGCTGACATAATATATAGGAAACTGCTTCTTTTTTTCTTCCCGCACCAAGACAGAGCTTATCGCATCCGGGCCCACTCCCAAGTATAAGAATAGTGTCTCCCCTTCGCGAGGGCTTTGAAGAAGAGGGGTTGAGGTTAACTGCTTTTTCAACTGTTCGAAAGCATTATCGCACTCTTCACTCCATTCGAACTTAGATCCTCCCCTAAGTGTTTTGAAAAATGGAGCGCTTTTATCCCCTGACTTGGAAATGAATCGGCTCAATCCTGCCAACCTCCCCCCAAGTTGCTGTACTTCCTTCGGATTGCGAGGAGGGGTCATGTCTAGGATGGCCTTTACTTTATCTGGGTTTGGCGCGAGGCCATTAGGAGTGAGAAGGTGTCCCAGAAATTTTCCTTTGTTGGCCCCAAACACACATTTCAAAGGATTTAGTTTTAATTTGAACCTCCGTAGAGTAGCGAACGTCTCTACGAGGTCTTTCAGATGGATTGAAAAAGTTTTACTTTTTAGAAGAAGATCGTCTACATATACTTCAAGATTTCTCCCTTTCTGTTTTTTGAATACTGTGTCCATCTTCCTCTGATATGTCGCCCCCGCATTTTTGAGCCCGAAGGGCATGACAAGATAACAATAACATCCATCATTGGTAATGAAGGATGTATGCGGGATATCAGGTTTATGCATCTTAATCTGGTGGTAACCAGAAAATGCATCTAGAAAGCTCATAAAATTATATCCTACCGCGGAATCTACTAAAACATCTATCCGAGGCAAGGGATAGCAATCTTTGGGGCACGCTTTATTGAGCTTTATGAAGTCCACGCACATGCGCCACTTCCCACCAGGTTTTGGAACCATTACAATGTTTGACATCCACGTTGGATATTGAATTTCAGAAATAAAACCCGCTTTTAGGAGCTTGGAAACCTCCTCTCTGATGGGCAATGCCAGCTTTGTTGCCACCTCCCTCTTCTTTTGTTGGATCGGCTTGAATTCAGGAGAGACGTTTAGGTGATGGCATGCTACGTCTGGATCTACCCCAGGCATGTCCTCCGCTGACCAGGCGAAGATGTCCAAGTTCTCCAACAGGCAGGAGGTTAGTTGAGCTTTTTCCTCTTCCGACAGCTCGGCGTTGATGATCAGCTTCTTCTCTTCCCCTTCAGCAATGGGGACTTCTTGGATCTCCTGGGCAGGTTCCAGGTAAACTCCTTTCCGCTCTGTGCTTTCTTTGATTTCTTCAGGGAGCTTGGACACCTCGTAGATGTCATTCTGAGCCTTGTGAAGTGGTGCCTCGGTGATCACATTAACTGTCTTTACATAGCATTCGTGAGCAACCCTTGGATCACTCCGGATCCGATATTGACGCCCCTCAGCGGCGAACTTCAAGGCCAAATGGAAAGTAGATACTACCGCTCTGTAAGCGTTCAGAATTGGCCTTCCGAAAATTGCACAGTAGCTGCTCGGGGCTTCCACCACCACGAAGTTTATCAGCTTTGTTATACCCCCAGCGATACCAAAAGCTTTACGCACCCCTCCACTTCCTTCTTCTCTCCCGAGAAGCCATAGAGGGGCCCTTCCGTGGAGAGTAAAGACTTTCCAGTTTTAAGGGCTTCGAATGTTTCACGGAAAATGAGATTAACTGAGCTGCCGGTATCAATCAGAATTTTGTGTACGGTGTAGTTTTCAATAACCGCCTTTATCACCACTGCATCATCAAAAGGATTTGCATTTGGGGAAAGATCTTCTTGGCCGAAGGTAACGACCGCCCTTTCTGGAGTAGAAGTGGAGGCGACTGCCACTTCTTGCTTCATAACTCTCCCGATGCTAGATTTCCGAGAAGATTCTACTCCTGCCCCACCATGAATGCAATAGACGTTGCCAAGAGGGCCAACGTCATTCACCTTTATACACTCGGTTGTGGGATGTATATCCCCATAACAACCTGCCTCTTCCACATCAGCACACTCCCAGGTCACTTCGACCACTTCCTTCTTCTTCTCGGTTCGCGGCTCAACAGGGGTTTCTTGCCGAATCAACCCTCGGAGCTTTCCTTCTTTCAGGAGCTTCTCTATCAACCACCGGAGGGCTCGGCAATCCTCAGTCTGATGCCCTTCCTCTTTATGATATTCACAATAGAAGTTAGGGTTCCGGTTGCGAACTTCTGATTTCAAGGGAGGAGGCCTCTTGAAGTCAGGCCTCTTTTGGAGAATCTGCATGACCTCGTTCATGGTGACGTTGAGAGGGGTGAACGACTCCTGAGATTCATCATATCGGATGGATGGGATAGTTGGGGATGGTTGTGCGATGTACTGCGGCAGATATACAGGCATTATTTGCGGAGCTCCCATGGGTTGAGTGGGTGCGATGGCCAGCGGCGGTTTCTGATCTTGAAACCGTTGATGGCCGAGGAATGGTTGTTTAGGCTTAAGATTCCTCCCCCTCTGAGCCCGGGGCTCGAAATCAGGCCGAGATGGATGATTGTAACGTTGCTGATGAGTTGATGCAGGATTAAACTGATCGTTATTGCTGAGCAATTTGGCAACATAACCGGGATTAGTCTTTTCTCCCCTGATGAATTTGTTAGCCAGACTAATCATTTCCTGGTATGTTTTTGGCTCCCTGATTTGAGTTTCGAATTTCAGCGGCCCCTCCCTAAGGCCATGCATCAGAGCGACCCTATATAACTCTGGATCGACGTTTTGCACCTCCATTATTTCCCTTTGGAAACGGTCAACGAAGCGGGCCCACGTTTCGTTTTCCTGCTGCCGTATCTCAAATAGGGCTGCCGGACCGTTCTTCCTCTTTTTCGAGGTAGAGAATCGAAGCAGAAATTCTCTACGCAGTTCTGCAAAACATCTATTGGATCGAGGATGCAATCCATAGAACCATTCTCTGGCTTATCCATCGAAGGACGTCACCAGGAGCTTACACTTAGTTGCATCGGAGATGGTCCTCAGAGCAACAGCCGATTCGAACGCTTGGAGATGAATTGCCGGATCGGACTCCCCACCATATGTTGATAAGCGTGGTTCTCGAAAGTTATTCGGAGCCGGCTCTCCCCGGATCTCATCCGTGAAGGGAGAACTCTCCTCGGCATCCTCGTATAGAGAAAAAGCAGGGTGGTAGGGGATCTCTGCTGCGGTCATTTGCGGACAGGCCGCCTGATAGGAGCGGGCAGGTGCTCCGGCCGGGTAGGACTGGTAGGCGGCGACCTCAGGCGGATAGGAAAAGCGAGCGGCCTGAGAAGCCGCCCCCTGGAAGTCAAGGACTCGAGCCGGCATACAGCGCGCGGCCTCTTGGTAGAAATTCTGCCGATCCGCAGAACCTTCTGGTGGCGGTTGGGAGTGAGCGACCTGCGCAAATGGGTATGGAGGTGGAGGAGGTAGAACAGGGGTCATGGCCGGGTTAACCGCGGCCTGTTGGGGGGCTAAACCGCTTGGTTAGCAGAGCTAGAGCCTGACTGATCTCGTCCAGACGCTGATCAGTTGCTTTCTGAGCCTGGTCGGCTTCTCTCTTAGTTTGCTCCAGAGCCTCCCACAGGGAGTCATCGCTATGATCGGACCGGTCTCTTGGAGGGAACTGGCGGTCTGACATTCTGAACCAAAGATTTTGCTGATAGTCCGCGATCTGAAGGTCGCGTGTTTCTGTTCGATTCAAAAGTGCGCTCACGAAGAAAATCGAGGGCTGCGGATTATCGGTTACTATTTGGTTAGAGAATTTAGACTGCTAGCAGCGGTCGAGGCCGGACTTCGCCCGCCGCGGCAAATGCCACTCTTGCGACGGGCTTTCCTTTGATTGAAAAGTAGCGGTTACAAGTGCAGGAAAGCAGAAGCCGGCCGGTCAAACAGTTCGCAAGACCTGAAACTCGAGACCGGAGCTCCGACAAGCGAGCTCTTCGATTCGAGTGTGCGTGTCTTGTGAACAGTGCCGCCCCCTATTTATAGGCTTGGGGGCCTGCCCGAATGGGCAGGGATAAAATAACCACCTGCCCGGGTACAGGAGAAACGGGCAGGCGGTGACGGGATGCACAAGGAAGAAAAAAGAAAGAAGCCGCGCGGCTTGGCGGCTTGCTCTTCCGACCTGTCTTGCTCGAGGCTGAGGACACCGGGACCAAGTCAATGATGCAGACCGCGCGGTTTGGAGATTGAGGTCGCGGTCTGCCTTCTGGTCATGACTTAGCCGATCTTCACGAGGTAACTTGGATAGCCTTTGATCTGGAGCCCCGGCCTGTTCTTCGGGGCTGGAACCTCGAGTTTCTATAGGACAACCCGCGCGACCTTCTAGCTGAGACTGCGGATGAACTTTTTGCCTTAGCTCTTGACGATCTTCTCCCTTTGGGGGCGATCCGGAAATGACACCAGGCCGCCCGGCCTGGCCCTTCTTGAACTGGGAACCGGTGATCCCGGGACCCAGCGGCCTGACCCAGGAGTTCGAGCGGTCTGCTAATGGCCCAACCCGAGAAGCGGTTTTCCGGACAAACAAGCTTTAAGCCCTTATCACTTTACCCTTATCTTAGATGAGCTCACCGGACATATCCAACAAGCAAATGGTGTTTTATTATTTGCAGATGATATTGTTTTGGTCGATGAGATGCGCGAGGGAGTAAACGCGAAACTTGAATCTTAGCGAGACACTTTAGAAAAGAAGGGTTTTGGTTGAGCGGGACAAAGACGGAGTATAAAGAGCTTAAATTTAGTAGTGCAAGAAGGTCGGATGACTCCGTCATTAAATTGGGTGACCAAGATATTTCCTCAGTGAGTGTTTTAAATATCTGGGATCAATAATTTCAAAAAGATGGAGGTGTAGATAAAGATGTGATACATAGAATCCAAGCAGGTTGGTTGAAGTGGAGAGGCGCGTCTGGGATCTTATGTGATCGTAAAGTACCATTAAAACTTAAAGACAAGTTTTACCGTACCTCAATTAGGACAGCAATGCTCTACGTTTGTGAGTGTTGGGCAGTGAATGGTGTACATGAGCAAAAAATGGGAGTTGCGAAGATGAGAATGCTTAGGTGGATGTGTGGTCACACGAGACTGGATAAAATTAAGGATGAATGTATCAGGGATAAGACAGGAGTGGCGCCAATTGTAGAGAAGATGTGAGAAGGTCGATTAAGATGGTTCGGACATGTACATAGGAAACATTAGAGGCATTTGTTAGGCGTTGTGGGAGTTTAGTCACTAGACATGTTTAGGGGTGCGACTCGGGTTGGTTCAGATCGGTTCCACCCAAAACCAAGAACCGACCCATGTAGGTTCAGTTCCAACTTTTGGGAACCGGAACCGATCCATGTACCCAAGATATAGAACCGGATCCGAACAGCAAAGCTCGGTTCGGTTCTCGGTTCTACTCAGACTTCGTAATTTTTTCCGCATACCCTTATACATGTAAGCATTCCTAATGATTAAACAAAAAATTTATAAAATCAAATACTTCATCTTAAAGAAATTGTTCAAATATTATATTGTTGCAAATAAATTCAATCATTACAAAAGTACTCACAAACTAGTGAATCACGCTAAATAATAATTTAATTGAATCAAAATTTATTTTGATAAATCTAGAAATTCATAGGTGTAGTTTTAATAATCGGTTCCGGATCAGTTCTCGGGTACCCGAGCATAAGAACCGAGAACCGAACCGAACTACTCGGTTCTAACTTTTGTGGATCCAGAACCGAACCGAGACCCATGAGAAATGATCGAAACAGCTCGGTTCAGTTCAGTTTCAGTCCGGATCTCGATTCTTCGGTTATTTTTGCACACCCCTAGACATGTTAAACAGGGGAGGGGTAGACCAAAAAAGACTCGGAATGAAACTATAAGGAAAGACATGATGTACTTAGGCATTAGTGAGACTATCGTGGTTCCTACGACTCTTTCTGGATTACAATGTGCCTTTAGACGGTTCCAATTATCGAATGGTCCCGGACGGCATAACATGTCATTTGTAGTCATCAACTATATGGGTGCATTGATAGGACCAATGTTCAACCTCCCAGTACTGATCCATCATGGTGGAAATGGGGTGCTGATAATTCTCTTGTGGTCTTGTTGCTTCTTCACTCCATGTCTCACTTAGTCTATCGTAGCTACATTCTTATGAACTCTGCCTTGGGGACTTGGTCTAGCAAAACTTATTCACAAATTGATATATAGAGACCAAGCTATGCTTTCCTTCAGTGCACATTGTTGAGGCTGAGATCGCTCCTCCGAAGGAAACCGGAGGCTGCGGGTTGTCGGTTACTTTTTAAGTAGAAAAAAGGGAGACCGCTGGCAGCGGTCAAAACCAGACTTCGCCCGCCGCGGCGAATGCCACTCTTGCGACGGGCTTTCCTTTGATTACAAAAAAAGAGGTTACAGCGGGCTGCAAGTGCAGGAAAAAAGAAGCCGGCCGGTCAGACAGTCCGCAAGACGGGAAACTTGAGTCCGCAGCTCAAACAAGCGAGCTCCAAGATTCAAGTGTGCGTGTCTTGTGAACAGTGCCGCCCCCTATTTATAGGCTTGGGGGCCTGCCCGAGCGGGCAGGGATAAAATAACCGTCTGCCCGGGTACAGGAGAAACGGGCAGGCGGTGACGGGATACACAAAAAGGAGAAGTAAATAAGCCGCGCGACTTGGCGGCTTGCCCTTCCGACTTGTCTGACCAGTAGCTAGAGATGAGGAGGCCAAGGCGATGAGGCTATCCGCTCGGTCTCTGCTATGAAACCGCGGCTTGTTCTTTGACTTTGGACCTTGGCTGCCTCTATTGCATAGGCCGCGCGACTTCCGACTTGAGACCGCGGCTTGTTCTGTTGGACTTAGGCTCTGACTACCTTTAGTACTTGGAGGCGGCCTGAGTTGTCACAGACCGCCCGGCCTGTGCTAGCCGGAGCCGATAGACCTCGTTTGACCTGAACCGGGCGACTTAGACCCGCAAACCGCGCGGTCTGGGAGTAACTCTCCTGGAAGCGGTTTCCCGGGTAAACATAATCCCCGCATATTTTTAAATTTCCGTGAAGATTTCGAAAATATCAGTGCTAGCCGGAGATCGCGCCGACTTCACCCTGTTGGTTATAAATGCTCCAGAAGCTTCGACTCTGGCATAACTCTATTGTTACCACGAGTCACTATTCGCCTGTTGCGGTTAGAACTTTCGGTTTGCTCAACTCGAGAAAGATGGTGAACCTGATGGCTGAACTCGAGCTTCTTGAGAAGTCCGGAAAGAACCGTGATAGAGACCGCTCGAAAGAGAAGAAGAAGAAGAAGACGAAGCGGCCTGATAAGGCGGTAACAATTGCTTTTACGAATAAACCGACCGACCTGCCTGTAGGTTTAACAATTGCTTTATCATCTAAACAGGAGGATAGACCGACCGAACTGCTCCCTGAGCCAGCAGTTGTTCCGCCGACTAAGGATGGAGCGGGCAGCTCGAACCCGCCCCCAATCTTCTCTGTCCAGGGAAACAACCCGCCTTCTCCACCGGGTAGGACAGACCTGGAAGCTGCTTCCTCGAAAGGCGACGGGGATGAGTCCTTCAAGATGGAAGTTACCCCGTCAGGGGTCTTTCATTTGAAGATAAGGGATGAAGCGGGAGAAGCAGTTGACTCCCCCAAGCCGGACGGTCTGGATTCTCCCATAATCAATGTTGAGGACAGCCCGGACAAGCCAACTGTCCCGAAGTCGAAGAAGAGGAAGATGGAGGAGTCCGCTGCGGACAGGCTCCTCCAAAAAATGAAGAAGCTTAAGTCCAAGAATAAGGCGGCCTCTGGTAAATCGAGAGCGGTCAGGCTGCAGGGCAAATCGCGTGAGAATGAGGTCTCGGAAGGCCTGACCACTCCCTCCCCTCAGCCGAACGACCAGGCTCTGGTTGATGCGCATAGTATTTCTGTGAGCGACCTTCTCAAAGATTTTGACTCTTTTCAGAAGCAGGATGACCAGCTGGGAACTTCCGCCGAACTGCAGGCTGCCAACCCGCCAGGGGAAAAAAGATCCGCTCTGTCCGAGGACGCGACCAGCCTTAAGGAGACCATCCCCCCTAAGGTCGCGGCTGCAGAATCCCTACCGGCCTCTGTCGATCCCGTGATTGCCGGTCTGCGATTTATGCAGGTGAAGGCGGAGCGGGTAAGAGATCAACTCGCCAGGCCGCTCCCGCCGCAGCCCAACCTCTTGCTTCAAGGTAAAAAGGCAGCGGATTTCCATTCCGTTCGTTTTTTCATGCCGCGACCTCGAAACAAGTCGCGCGCTGCGTTATTGAATCCATCGCCTAGCTTCTTTCCCTCCGCTACTCAATTCTCTGCTGCTAAGCGGAGGCAAAGTGAAAGATCGTGGAGAGAACAACGCAGGAAATTCGATACCGAGCTAACAAGGCGACCTGCCCGCCCGAGTTCAATTCAAACCGCCGCGGCTTGTAAGCGAGGAAAATTTAATGAAAGCGGTTTCATGTTGAGCAATTTTTGATTGTTTCTCTTTTTGTAGATGATCGTGATTCCATCCCGGAGTCGGGCGAACTGGTGTCCTACCTTCCTCCCTTTGAACCACCTCTACTGCGCTCCCCTCTCCCGGATACTCGGATGGAGACCGAGATGTCCCAGCTTCAGAAGAATCTGGAGACGCTTGCCAAGCAGCTGAGGGCAGTGGAGGAGAGGGAGAAAGTCGCGCAGGACGAGAAAACCGCGATTCGGGTAGAGCTGGAAGCCGAGCGGAGAGAGCGCCGGGAGAAAGAGAAGGAGCAGCAGGACCAGGTGGCAGCGCTGACCGCCCGGATTGATCGCGGGAAGAAGGAAGTCCGCAAGCTCGAAGATGACTGTGCCTACTATAGGGACAAATACCTGCATCTGGCCAAGGAAGCCGGCGGAAGTCGGCGCCCTTTAAACACGGTTGATGAAGGCCGGCGAGGGTCAATCCGCCCGGATGCAGGGACGAGCTCGTCTCTTCCTGCAGCCGGGACAATCCGCCCAGTTGCTAGTGTTCATGAGTCCGCAACGAACTTACCTACTCGCACGATTCCTGCGTCGTGAGTGGAGAGAGACGCCGCGCGGATTCATAGCATGATCAACCGCCTTAATCATAATATGAACCAAATGCAGGGGACTGTCCTTCAGATTGGCGATCATGTCGCGCGGCTTCACAGAGAGGACGAACCGAACGATACCCGCCAGTAATGAGCGGTGTTGGGATACAACTTTGTAATATGGTTTCAATTCGGTCCTTTGGATAATTCGCCTGAATCTGATTTTGTGATATTCGACCTGTTTACTCAGGCCGTGCGGCTTCAATATTTAATTTTACTTTTTTAGCCTTCATGCTGTTGATTGATGCCTGAGTTATTTTTCATAAGCCGCTCGGCTTGCCTTCGTGGCTTTGTAATTCGCTTTTTTCAATTTATGCAATCTATCGCTGACTTTTGTGATGATATATTCGCGCGGGTTGATCATCTATCCGCGATTTGACCTTTGCTAAGTGCAGATCATCCGTTCTTATAAGTAACGTCCTTCCGAAGTTCTTCTTACCAGAATTTCGAGATGGGAGCAAAGCGCCAGTCGAAGCGACCTGCGAAGACCCCAGCTACCCGCTCTGAAGCCGCCGTTGCCTTCCACTCTGCTGATCTTGAGGAGTGTCGATTAACGAAAGCCGAATTGGACGAGTTCGTTGAAAAGCATATGGTCGACAGCCCGCTGCTTGCGCGACTTCCGCTCCGTGATGAGCGGATGAACTCGTCCGGTCCAAACCTCATCGCGATCCCAATCGATCACTACGATTGCGGATTCAAATTCCCGATCCCAATGGAGCTCGCCATGGTCTTCGACCACTATGGAGTTGTTCCGGGCCAGATTTCTCCCAACTCGATGGCCGGGATATGCAGCTTTATCTCTTACCTTCGATCTGAGAGAGTCCGCTTCTCCATGGATCTCTTCAGGAAGATATTCTCAGTTCGGGCCATCCCGGACTCTGAATCGGACGTCTTCAAAGGCCACCTCTACTTCGGTTGCCGCGGGTTGAAGATGGTCAACCTGGCGAACAAGGTAACTGCCTGGTCGGAGAGGTACCTGATCTTCGAAGGCCGGCTGGGCCTGTTGAACCCGAACCCGCAGGTGCGGCCTGAGGAGGCTTTTCAGCCAGTGCCAATCAGCGAGGTGGAGAAAGGGATCTGTAAGCTCCTCAAGGATGAGCGGCTTAACATAAGCTACTACATCCCTCTGCTTGCCGAACTGGAGAACGTTCGGCTTGAAGATAATAAGCTTCTCTTTGCCTCCGACTTGAATGCTAACCGCTTGATTTCTTGTGCTGACTCTTCTTGTTTTATAGCCCAAGCCGTGGTTCCTGTTAACAAGCCGGCCAGTCCGTCCGGTCTGGTCCTGACCCAGACGGAGAAAAGAAAGAGGCAAGCCAGGAACAAGCCGCTGCCATCTGATGGGGAGGATTCGGGCTCCTTGGGCGACTTCGCCGCCCTCCGATCTTTCAGCAAGGTGAAGGACCTGAAGGGCTGCCCGGTTTTGACCTGGCACCCGAACGGCGATAGCGTCCAGATCTCTACCGCGCTTCCCCACTGGGCGAGCGAGAAGTCGGGTCGGCATGCTGAGGCCGCCAGCATTGGCATGTTCGGCCGGCGGAACTTCAGGAGGCTAAGGAAAGTTCCTGTGGAGGAGCTCGCCAGGGAGGCCGCGCGGGTAGCTGCCGAGAGTTTTACCACAAACGCCTTTATGGGGATGACCCTGAAAAGGTTGATCAGAGATAACAGCCTTCAAGAGAAGGAAATCGCCGAATTAAGAAAGGAGAATGAGCGGTTAAAGGAAGCCGAGTTGGTAAGTTATCACCTGGCCAGCTTTAATACCGATGTTCTCAAACCGCCCGGTCTTACCTTACTCTCTTCTTTTGCAGGCTAAATATGATGAGACCGACCCGGTTTATCAGCAAGAACTCTTCCCTCATGTCGCCGAGGGAATTGAAAATGCTTTTAACCGCTTGCGGGAGCTCAAAGGGTTCGCGCCCGGTTTTGAGCATTTCACCTTTTCGGATGCTTATCCGACCTTGCAGAAGAAGCTGGAAAAGATCAGGCGGAAGGCCAAGGGGAAGAACAAGGTCGATGGATCCAGCTCGGAAGAGAGTGAAGATGAGGACGTCGAGGCCGAAGAACCCGAAGCGGCCAAGAGTGGTGAAGGTAGCTCAGAGTCCGAACCCAGCGATTCTGAAGAAGATGCTGGTCGCAAGTCGGGCGAGTTGAGCAGCTCATCCTCGTCGGGCAGCGAAGGCTATTCTCCCGATGTTTCGGTCGACGGCAGCGAACATTCAAGTGCTCCTGCATCTAAGAAACTCAAGTCGCACGATCAATAGATGTATTTTGTTTTTTATTTTGAATAGCCGCCGGCTTGATGTTGTTAGCCGGACGGCTTAAAATACAATGTAAACAGCGTTTTATTGAAATGAAAAGTTTTTACTTATCTGTCCGTCTACCTTCTGCGACTTATTTGTATTTGCTTGTGATTTCTCTGTATTGAATCTTACCAAGCCGTGCGCCTTAGTGTTTAATCTATCCGGTTTGGATAGCGATCTCCCCGAGACTCCGTTAAAGTATCTGAAAAATACTGGCACAGCCCGCTCCTGTTAATCCGCATCGAATTTATTTGATTCGTTCTGAAGAAGAGCCGACTTATTTCGAATGTGTACATTCCGGAAACCGGGCGCAATCAAGCCGCGTGGTTGCTACTAGACCCGGCATACTTGCTTTCCGGGATAGAGGGCAAGTCTTCGCGAATGCAATCAGATAACCGATCCAGTATTTTGAAATAACCGAGTCGTGCGACTATAAAGAGAATATCCGATCTCAAGAAGACCAATCGATAGATCGTTCGGTTAGTACTTAATCCGCAAACTGCATATTAAATTTGTACGATTAGCCGGCATAATACTTGTAGTGAAAATTATAACCGTCTTGAACAACAAGCCGCACGAACTGTGCATTAAATTCGTATGATGAGCAGGCATAATACTTGTAGTGAAAATTATAACCGTCTTGAACAACAAGCCGCACGAACTGTGCATTAAATTCGTATGATGAGCAGGCATAATACTTGTAGTGAAAATTATTACTGCCTGATTTAAAAGATCCTGTGATTATCCGATCGGATTGAATGGAAACCCGTAAGGATGATAAAATTCATAATCCGGAGGATAAGATCGGCCGATCATGATTATGCTTGCTCCCCTGATATTCAGCTTGATACCTTAATGATACCCAGTTTTATTTCAAGCCGTCCGGTTTGAAAGATTGAGCCGCATGACAACCTTGGAACCTGCTAATTTTGAGACCGCCTGGTTTAATTAACCAGACCGCCTGAAAGGCTTGGTATCTGCTTATTTCAAACCGCACGGTTTGATCATCAAGTCGTCCGGTTTGTGCTATATGTATAGGAATCCTGCTTTCTTCTCCAAACGGTCTATAGTGACCATATGGAATGAGATAATCTCTTATAATGTTATAAAGATGACTACAGACTCAGATGACCAAGTGGGCAGGTGGGCCTAGGCGGCGAACATTGCTTTCCTCAAGCGGTCATAAAAGCTGTATAAATAAAGAGAAGAAAGTACAGACCCAGACGACCAAGTGGGCAGGTGGGCCTAGGCGGCGAACATTGCTTTCCTCAAGTGGTCATAAGAGCTGTAAGCGACTCGGCTGCTCTCTTGCCTAGGGTTACAAGCCGAGTTGATCAATTGGGCAGGTGTGGTTATGCCGCGGGGGCTATACCGACATTGCTTTCCTCAGAGAGATCAACTTAGTTGTGGGTCCCGCCTAGGCATCGCTCGAGAGTACCTTGGAGTATTCGATAGTCACAGACTAAGATGATCAGTTGGGCAGGTGTGGTTATGCCGCGGGGGCTATACCGACATTGCTTTCCTCAGAAGGATCATCACAGCTGTAATTATATCCCCTCGGGGCATGATAGAGCCAACATTCACCTAGACCTCCCTTGATGCAGGGGTGTGTCGGATATCTGCCGGGATCCAAGGTTCTGAAGACCACCGCTCGGGAATTGGCAAGCCACCACTACATGTGTGCGAAAACTCCCCGCTACACACGATCTTTATGGTTTTACGCTAATGACTACAATCCGAGGGAGTTCAAGCAGAACTTGGCGATGTCTCCGCGGTTCAGTGAGTTTGATAGATATGAGAGAGTACAAAGAGGAAAATATCAGACATGGAGAAGTGTCAGTATGGTGCTTTTTTATTAAAATATCTCAAAAAATTGCAGGAATAAAGAGGACATTTCAAGGATAGAACCGTTTGAGGTCGTCGTCACTCCAGGTGCGCGGGATGTCTTCTCCGTCACTTGTTTGGAGGTGATAAGCTCCACTTTTTAGTACCTCCTTGATGATGAAAGGTCCAGCCCAATTCGGATCTAGCTTCCCGACGCTACCCGTTCGGGCCGCTGCATCAACTTTCTTTAACACAAGGTCGCCGACCGCAAAATGTTTTACCCTGACATTTTTGTCAAAGTACTTTGCCATCCTTCTTTTGACCTCTTCTTGCCTGATTGTAGCCTCATCCTGAAGTTCTTCGATTAGGTCCAAACTACACTTGAGAGCCTCGTCATTGCATTCTACCCATGCTTCTCCTCCTTCTTTTCCGAACATAACTCTTGGAGTGACCACCTCAAACTCTACAGGAACGACGGCCTCCGAGCCATGAGACAACTTGAATGGTGTCTCCCCTGTGGCTGAGGACGGGGTAGTACGAAGAGTCCAAAGAATGGAAGGAAGCTGATCCGCCCAGTTTCCTTTTTGATTTAGGACTCTTTTCATCAAGAGTTGTCGGATTTGCCTGTTTGCTGCTTCTACTTGCCCATTTGTTCTCGGATGGTGTACCGAGGCGAACCGAAGATCAATCCCGACCTGATCACAAAAATTTTTCATCTCTGGATTATTGAACTGTGGACCATTATCGGTGACGATTGCCAGCGGTATTCCATGCCGGCAAACTATTTCCCCCCAGATGAAGTTTCTGACAATTTGGGTAGTAGTTTTCGCTAATGCTTTGGCCTCGATCCACTTACTGAAATAGTCGATCATTACAATGATAAAGCGTCGCTGACCACTGGCCATTGGAAAAGGCCCCATAAGATCCATCCCCCATACTGCAAAAGGCCACGGCGCGGTTATCGACCTGAGTGACTGAGCAGGCAAATGCTGAAGAGGAGCGAACTTCTGACACTGGACACATCGCCTGGCAAATGCTTCAGCATCTTTCCTCATGGTCGGCCAAAAATATCCCTGCCGCAAGATCCTTTTCTCCAAAGTCTTCGCTCCTGAATGACTACCGCACTCTCCCGAATGAATTTCCTGAAGTATAGTCGGGACCTCCTCTTCTGAAACGCACCGTGCTGAGGGAGAAATCAGAGTTTTCCTATACAAGACTCCTGCCATCAAGTAGTAGTACGCTGCCTTTCTTCTGAATCTATTTCTGTCCTTGATTGACGAATGAAACTCCCCTTTTGACAGAAATAGTTCATAAGGATCTTTCCAGGAAGGATTTTGATCGATCTGCATGAGCTCCTCTTCTTCCGTCCCATCTGTTGCCGGATGAAAAAGTTCTGAGGTCACCCCTCCGGATGGAAGACCAAACTTTGATAATTCGTCTGCCTCTTCATTCTGTGTTCTCGGAATGTGTTCGATGATGAAGGATTTGAATCTCCCAATTTCTTTCTTCGCTAGGAATAGATATTTTCTCAACATCGGTTCTCTTGTTTCATAATTCCCCAGAACCTGCGAGGCCATCACAAGAGAATCAGTTTTCACATGAACATGTTCTATCCCAAGCTCCTTCGCGAGTCTCAAGCCAGCCAAGAATGCTTCGTATTCGGCCTGGTTATTTGTAACTGAAAAGAAGAATTTGATAGCCTGCTCCAGCCTGACGCCATTTGGACTGATCAGAACCACTCCGGCTCCCACGGAGTTTCTGCCAGAAGCCCCATCCACATAAATGATCCAAGCCAAGGGAGATTGTACTCTCTGTTCTGGATTAGACTCTGTCGTGTCCACCAAGAAATCTGCCAATACTTGTGCCTTTATTGCCGTTCTGGGAACATATGATATTTCAAACTCGCTTAGCTCAATTGCCCATTTAGCCAACCTTCCTGAATGATCCGGCTTTTCCAAGATGCTCTTTAGTGGATGGTCCGAGACCACCTGAATGGAATGAGCCTGAAAATAGGGGCGGAGCCTTCGTGATGACATGACCAAAGCCAAGGCCAGCTTCTCCAGGATCGAATATCTGGTTTCTGCATCTTTAAGGATGTGGCTAACGTAATATATTGGAAACTGCTTCCTCTTTTCCTCCCGAACGAGGACAGAACTTACTGCATCTGGTCCGACTCCCAGATATAAGAAAAGATTCTCCCCCTCATGGGGACTTTGAAGTAACGGAGTTGAAGTTAATTGCTCCTTTAACTGCTCGAAAGCCCTGTCACATTCTTTGCTCCATTCGAATTTCGATCCCCCTCGTAGTATTTTGAAGAATGGGGCACTTTTATCTCCAGATTTAGAGATAAACCTGCTCAATCCTGCCAGTCTTCCCCCAAGTTGTTGAACTTCTTTAGTATTTTGAGGAGGGGTCATATCAAGGATAGCTTTCACTTTATCCGGGTTTGGCGCAAGGCCATCAGGAGTTAAAAGATGCCCGAGAAATTTTCCTTTGCTTGCTCTGAATACACATTTTAATGGGTTTAGTTTTAACTTGAACCTCCGTAGAGTAGCGAACGTCTCTACGAGGTCTTCCAAGTGTAACGAGAATGTTTTGCTTTTTAGAAGAAGGTCATCAACGTAGACTTCGAGGTTCCTGCCCTTTTGATTTTTAAAAACGGTATCCATCATTCGTTGGTATGTTGCGCCCGCATTTTTGAGTCCGAAAGGCATTACGAGATAACAGTAACACCCATCGTTCGTGATGAATGAGGTATGCGGGATATCAGGTTTATGCATTTTGATTTGATGATACCCAGAGAAGGCATCGAGGAAACTCATAAAACCATACCCAACCGCGGAATCAACTAAAACATCTATCCGAGGCAAAGGGTAACAATCTTTAGGGCACGCTTTATTGAGTTTGGTGAAGTCTACGCACATGCGCCACTTCCCACCAGATTTTTTGACCATTACAACGTTCGACATCCACGTGGGATATTGAATCTCAGAAATAAACCCAGCTTTTAGGAGTTTGGAAACCTCCTCTCTGATGGGCAACGCCAGCTTGGTCGCCACTTCTCTTTTCTTCTGCTGGACGGGCTTGAACTCAGGAGACACATTGAGATGATGGCAAGCCACGTCCGGATCCACCCCTGACATGTCCTCCGCTGACCAAGCGAAGACATCCAGATTCTTCAGCAGGCAGGAGATTAGCTCCGCTTTCTCCTCCTCTTGTAATTCAGCGTTGATGACTAGTTTCTTTTCTGTCTCCTCAGCAACAGGAACTTCTTGGGTCGCTTGGGCAGGTTCCAAGTGAGCCCCTTCTCGATCCTTCTCTTCCTCTGCAGGCCCTGAAGATTCAGCAATCATCAAAACCTCAGCCTCGGCCTCGGGAAGTGGAACATCAGTGATCACGTTGACAGTTCGGACGTAGCACTCCCGAGCCACCTTTGGGTTGCTCCTGACCCGATATTGTTTCCCTTCTGCGGCGAACTTGAGAGCGAGGTGAAAAGTAGATACTACCGCTCTGTATGCGTTGAGAATCGGCCTCCCGAAGATAGCACAGTAGTTGCTCGGGGCGTCCACCACCACAAAATTGACCAACTTTATCACCCCTCCAAGAGAGACTAGGAGCTTCACTGAACCCTCTACTTCCTTCTTCTCCCCAGAAAAGCCATAGAGGGGCCCATCGGTGGAAAGCAGCTGCTTTCCAGTCTTCAGGGCCTCGAAAGTTGGGCGGAAAAGGAGGTTGACGGAGCTGCCAGTATCAACCAGAATCTTGTGGACCGTGTAGTTTTCGATGACGGCCTTGATGACCACCGCGTCATCGAAAGGATTAGCATTAGGGGGAAGGTCATCCTGACCAAACGTGACGACAGTGCTTTTGGGAGGAGAACTTGTTGTGGCTGCCACTTCCTGTTTTAGAACTCTTGCAATACTGGATTTGCGAGATGATTCCGCTCCAGCTCCCCCATGGATACAATAGATGTCCCCCAAGGGGCCCACATCATTGACTTCGATGCATTCGGTAGAGGGATGGATGTCACCATAACAGCCGGCGTCCTCGACGTCGGCACACTCCCAGGTCACTTCTACTGTTTCTTTCTCCTTTCTCTTCTCGGTGGCTGGCTCAGCAATTTTATCTTTCTGAATCAGACCCCGGAGCTTTCCTTCTTCCAGGAGCCTTTCTATAAGCAGACGAAGGGCCCAACAATCATCAGTCAAATGTCCCCTCTCTTTATGGTATTCACAATAAAGGTTCGGATTTCGACTATGAACATCCGACTTCAGAGGAGCAGGCCTTTTGAAATCTGGCCTCTTTTGCAGAATTTGGACTACCTCGTCCATGGTGACATTCAGGGGGGTGAACGAGTCTTGCGAATTATCGTATTGAGTTGATGGAAGGACTGGAGGTGGCTGCGCGGCATACTGTGATAAGTATACCGGCATGATCTGCGGAAGGAGAGCGGATGGAGCGGGAGCGATGGCCAGCGGTGGTTTCTGATCTTGAAATCGCTGATGGCCCATAAATGGTTGTTTATTTTTGAAGTTCCTCCCCCTTTGGGAGCGGGGTTCGAAGTGGGACTGATTTGATGGTGGACGATGGAAGGATGTATTTGATGGCTCCTTGTCGCTTACCAACTTCGCGACGTAATCTGGATTGCTCTTTTCTCCTCTGATAAACATATTTGCCAGACTTATCATCTCTTGATAAGTCCTGGGCTCCCTTATATTTGCTTCAAACTTTAGGGGGCCCTCCCTCAGGCCATGGATGAGGGCAACCCTATACAGCTCCGGGTCCACATTCTGGATTTCCATGATCTCTCTTTGGAATCGATCCACAAAATGGGCCCATGTTTCGCCTTCCCGTTGTTTTATATCAAAGAGGGCCGCCGGGCCACTCTTTCTTTTCTTCGAGGTGGAGAATCTTAGCAGGAATTCTTTTCGCAGCTCCGCGAAACAATGGATTGACCTGGGGTGCAATCCATAGAACCATTCCCTCGCTTGTCCTTCAAAGGAGGTTACGAGAAGCTTGCATTTGGTGGCATCGGTCAGGGTTCTGAGAGCAACGGCTGACTCAAAAGCTTGCAAATGAACCGTTGGGTCAGTCTCTCCATTGAACGCTGGCAGGCGAGGTTCCCTGAAATTATTAGGGGCAGGTTCCCCCCTGACTTCGTCCACAAAGGGAGAGGTCTCTTCCATGTCTTCATATTGAGGTGTAGGGTAATAAGCCGCTGGAGCTGCGGCTATTTGCGGACAGGCTGCCTGATGAGAAGACCGGGCGGCTGCTTCTGGCGGGTAGGAGTGATGGATGGGCACTTCAGGCGGGTAGGAAAGACGAGCAGCATGGGAAGTCGCTCCCTGGAAGTCGAGGACTCGAGCTGGCATGTTGTGCGCGGCTTGATAGAAGTTTTCCCTAGCCACAGGGTCTTCTTGATGGAGCTGGAAGTTAGCGACTTGCGGTAGCGAGTAGGGAGGAGGTGGAGGAAGGACCGGGGTACCCGCCCGATTAGTCGCGGCCTGTTGCGGGACTAATCGCTCAGTCAGTATTGCTAAAGTCCGACTGATCTCTTCAAGTCGCTGATCAGTGGCCCGCTGAGCCGCTCGGCTTCTCTCTTTGATTGCTCCAGGGCTTCCCATAGAGAATCCTCGCTATGATCGGAGCGGTCTCCAAGGGGGAACTGACGGTCTGACATTATAGTGGAAAAGGGATTTCGCCGACAATCCGCGATCTGAAGGCCGCGTGTTTCTGTTGAGGCTGAGATCGCTCCTCCGAAGGAAACCGGAGGCTGCGGGTTGTCGGTTACTTTTTAAGTAGAAAAAAGGGAGACCGCTGGCAGCGGTCAAAACCAGACTTCGCCCGCCACGGCGAATGCCACTCTTGCGACGGGCTTTCCTTTGATTACAAAAAAAGAGGTTACAGCGGGCTGCAAGTGCAGGAAAAAAGAAGCCGGCCGGTCAGACAGTCCGCAAGACGGGAAACTTGAGTCCGCAGCTCAAACAAGCGAGCTCCATGATTCAAGTGTGCGTGTCTTGTGAACAGTGCCGCCCCCTATTTATAGGCTTGGGGGCCTGCCCGAGCGGGCAGGGATAAAATAACCGCCTGCCCGGGTACAGGAGAAACGGGCAGGCGGTGACGGGATACACAAAAAGGAGAAGTAAATAAGCCGCGCGACTTGGCGGCTTGCCCTTCCGACTTGTCTGACCAGTAGCTAGAGATGAGGAGGCCAAGGCGATGAGGCTACCCGCTCGGTCTCTGCTATGAAACCGCGGCTTGTTCTTTGACTTTGGACCTTGGCTGCCTCTATTGCATAGGCCGCGCGACTTCCGACTTGAGACCGCGGCTTGTTCTGTTGGACTTAGGCTCTGACTACCTTTAGTACTTGGAGGCGGCCTGAGTTGTCACAGACCGCCCGACCTGTGCTAGCCGGAGCCGATAGACCTCGTTTGACCTGAACCGGGCGACTTAGACCCGCAAACCGCGCGGTCTGGGAGTAACTCTCCTGGAAGCGGTTTCCCGGGTAAACAGTACGTACTCTGGGTCAAACCCAGCAACTTCTTCGATCTATCTCTATAGATCTTAATACCGAGTATGTAAGTCGCTTCACCCAAGTCCTTCATAGAAAAGCAGTTCCCTAGGTTGTTCTTAACAACTTTCAGGGTAGGTATGTCATTCCCAATCAGCAGTATGTCATCTACATACAATATCAGGAAGACAACAATGCTCCCACTGATTCGCTTGTAAACACACGGTTCATCTTCATTCTTGACAAAACCAAGCTCTTTGATCTTCTCATCAAAACGAAGATTCCAACTTCTAGAGGCTTGTTTCAATCCATAGATGGACTTATTCAGCTTGCATATTTTAGTGGCTTCATTTGGGGATACAAAACCCTCGGGTTGTGTCATGTACACTTCCTCAAGGAGGTTTCCATTTAGGAAAGCCGTTTTGACATCCATCTGCCAGATCTCGTAGTCATAATACGCAGCAATAGCAAGCAATATCCTAATGGACTTTACCATGGCAACAAGGGAAAAGGTCTCATCATAGTCAACACCATGAATTTGCTTGAAACCCTTAGCCACCAGTCGCCCTTTGAATGTCTGTACATTCCCATCCATGTCGGTCTTCTTCTTGAAGACCCACTTGCACCCTATGGGTCGTACCCCTTCAGGTGGTTCCACCAAGTTCCAAACTTGGTTTATATACATGGAGTCCATTTCGGATTTCATAGCCTCAAGCCATTTGTCGGAGTCCGGTCCATTCATAGCCTCTTGGTAGGTTGCTGGTTCATCATCATGATCCATAAGCAACACATTACCTATTTGAGACACGAGAAATCCATATCTCTCAGGCTCAAATCTTGGTCTACCAGATCTACGTAGGACTTGTGTTTCGTGAGCAGGTTCTCTAGCTACAACATCTTGTAGTCCTGGCTCAGAATCCAACTCTGGTTCATTCACTATTTGTGGTTCTTGAACTTCTTCAAGTTCTACCTTTTGCGTCTTTCTTGATAAGAACTCTTTCTCCAAGAAGACACCCGTCCTTGCGACAAACACTTTGCCCTCAGACGGTAGGTAAAAGTAATATCCCTTCGTTTCCTTAGGATATGCCACCAGATAACACTTATCTGATTTGGGTTCCAGCTTGTTAGGCATTTGACGTCGTACGTATGCCTCACAGCCCCAAATTTTAATGAACGACATACTAGGACGCTTCCCAGTCCATATCTCATATGGTGTCTTTAGAACCGTTTTCGTCGGAGCGCGATTCAGTGTCATTGCAGCAGTCTCTAAAGCAAAACCCCAAAAGGAAACAGGCAAGTCTGCATGACTCATCATCGACCGTACCATGTCTAACAGAGTACGATTTCTCCTCTCAGACACACCATTATGCTGCGGTGTCCTAGGTGGAGTGAGCTGTGATACAATACCACACTCTTTCAGATGATCACGGAACTCATGACTCAGGTATTCGCCACCTCGATCAGATCGGAGTGCTTTAACCTTTTTACCCAATTGGTTCTCCACTTCATTCTTAAACTCTTTGAACTTTTCAAAGGTTTCAGATTTGCACTTCATAAGATACACGTATCTGTATCTACTGAAATCATCAGTAAATGTAACGAAGTAGAAATACCCACCTCTAGCCATAGAACTCATGGGTCCGCATACATCACTATGTACAACACCCAAGAGATCCTCAGCCCTCTCAGTATAACCAGTGAAAGGGGCTTTAGTCATCTTGCCTAATAAACAAGACTCACATCGCTCAAATGATTCATAATCAAATGAGTCCAATAGTCCATCTTTATGGAGCTTGGATATGCGCTTCTCATTTATATGGCCCAAACGACAATGCCAGAGATATGTAGGATTTGAGTCATTTGTTCTTAGTCTTTTATTATTATCTACATTATAGATCGGATGGTCCAGGTTCAAAACATAAAGACCATTAAACAATTGAGCTACAGCATAACAAACATCATTCTTAAATATAGAACAACAATTGTTCTTAATTATAAAAGAAAATCCAATCATGTCTAAGCATGAAATGGATATAATGTTTCTAGTTATGGCCGGAACATAATAACAATTATCAAGTTCTATTACAAGCCCACTGGGCAAAGAAAGACGGTAAACCCCTACGGCTACAGCAGCAACTCTTGCTCCATTGCCGACACGTAGGTCCACCTCTCCTTTACTCAGCAATCTCCTCCTTCCTAGTTCCTGCACATTTGTACAAATGTGAGAACCACATCCGGTATCCAATACCCAAGATGAAGGAGCAGAAAGGTTTATCTCTATAACATAAATATCCGAAGCGGAAGTCATACCTCCCTTCATTTTCTGCAGACCCTCAATGTACGAAGGACAATTCCTCCTCCAATGACCAGCCTTGCCACAGTGGTGGCATTTCCCTTCCTTCACGGTGCTCTTCTTTTTCAGCGCAGAAGATTTGGGCTCAAGATGTGACTTAGGTCCCACCTTCGTCTTCTTGAAGCCCTTGGCCTTACCCTTGCCTTTATGTACCATCAATATGGGACTAGCAGGCTTGGCCTTCTTCATGTTTATTTCGGCAGTTCGCAACATGCCTAGGAGCTCGGGCAGTGTCTTGTCTATTTCATTCATGTTGTAGTTCAAGACAAACTGCTCATAATTATCCGGCAACGATTGCAGGATAAGATCTGTGGCCAACTCTTGACCCAGAGGAAAACCCAGTCTCTCCAGGTTCTCTATATACCCAATCATCTTGAGTACGTGAGTACCAACTGAGTCTCGAGCTCCCATTTTGCACTGAAATAAGGCCTTCGTGACATCGAACCTCTCTTGACGAGCTTGCCCTTGAAACATTTTCTTTAGGTGCTCGTCAATCTCCTTGCACCCCATGTTCTCGTGTTGCTTCTGAAGCTCAGAGTTCATGGTGGCAAGCATAAGGCACTCGACGTCTAAGGCGTCATCGGTATACTTCTTATAAGCATCCTTATCAACACGGGACGAGTTCCCGGTCGGCACCTCGGGGGCTTCTTCTTCCAAGACGTAGAGCTTTCGCTCTTGCCTGAGAACAATTCTCAGGTTCCTATACCAGTCCATATAGTTCGTCCCACTAAGCTTGTCCTTCTCAAGGATAGCTCTTAGGGACAAGGTGGAATGTGAACCACTTGCCATGGAATTTTACAAGAATTCATGCAGAATCTAATTAGTACCTTAATTTCAAAATACAATTTATTTTTAATTTGGACTTCAATTAAATACTCCCACTATTTTATTCAAATTGATGGCCCTCACTATCAATTCGGAGAGTCCATGCGAGCTACTCTCTTAGTGGACAAGATCCGTATTTCACCAACACCACGAGTCCGCTTTGGCGTTCCTCTCATAATGCGGTTATTTAGGTAGGCAACGCTTGCCAATTGCATCCTCATGCAACTCTTGTATGGCTGGTGAATAACTCCTTATTCGCATCCATCATATGGTGCATGCCAACCCTATGCCTCTAGGCACTCAACCTTTGAGGTCACCTAGTTAAGTTAGACCCGATGTCGACAGTGGGATATCACAATTATCCGCTCGCACCCTTACCAAGATAGATTAATGCACCTTGCTTTGGCAAGCCCACACTTCATCGATCGAGGCAGGAAGAGTGTCATCCATCGGAAGGCATCCGAACACTTAATATTTGATGAAGGGAATTTTAAAGATAGGTTAACACTTAACCATGATCAACATTTGATCAATGTGCACATCCACAGAAAAACAAGCTTTCTAAAATCCTCATGCATCCCTTATGTGCACTACATAAGACTATCAACCTTTGATAGACGAAAGGGCTAAATCTGGACATTTAGAACTCTTCCAAATCTTCAGATTTACATGCATTGGACAAAGGCAAAGACAACTCGACTTAAAGCAGTAGACAAGCTCGTCTCTCATTGTTGGATTCAAAATCCAAAACAATACAAGGGTTCATTAACCACTTGAGGGACGGTTACTGCTAAGGAGACAACAATTTCTAACAATTAGAAATGACCACGAAATCCCAGACGTTCCTGGCGGGGTTCCAAGGGGCCGCGCCCCTGGCGGGGTCTTAGGGGCAGAGCCCCTAACGGGGTCCAAGGGGCAGCGCCAGAAACCACACAAAATCACATCAAATGTGATATTCCAAGAAGAAATGTTGACATTTAGAACGCTTCCAAATACCTAGATTTGCACGTACTGGAATAACCAAACTTCTGAAACAAAATTCATGACCAGAACCTAGCTCTGATACCACTGTTGGGTTTTTCTAGAACCATACATCAAATGTAGGCGCAGCGGAAATAAACAGAAACAACCCAAAAGGTTTGGATCGGCCATGAACGTTGAATCAAGAAGTTAACAAAAATGCTAGGTATGAAATTACCTTTGCGGGATTGGATCAAATCCAACCTAGATGCTCCACGAAGAAGATTGCCTTCGTCGGCTTTGCAAGAGTTCTCACGTAGAATAATGTCTACGTCTCTACAGCAGTCCACACGAGCCGGGAGAAGAACGACTGCACCTTTGCACTTCCACGAACTGCTAGGTTCGCTCCAGGAAGAACACACACGGCGACGATCGCCGGAGAGGAGGTCGGCGGAGGCGAACGAGCGACGGAACTCCTTCCGTCTAGGGTTCGGGCGAGAGCGGAACACTTCCGTCGGCCTTTCTTTTCGTTAGTTATCAGAACCCTAAAAACGAAGTCCTATTTATACCCAAAGGATAAACAGCTTCTAGAAGAATCGCTATCCGCAGACCACACAGCAGAATAAGGGCTTCTGTTACAATTCGTCGGAATTCCACGGAAGATCATTCGTCGAGATTTCACGGGACAATCCGACGAATCCGACGAATCAGATCAGACGGCAACATTTGCCGAGAAAATGATCTCTGTAACAATTCGTCGAGTCTTCACGGGATAATCTGACGAATCCGACGAATCAGATCAGACGGCAACATTTGCCGAGAAAATGATCTCTGTAACAATTCGTCGAGTCTTCACGGGACAACCCGACGAATCCCGACGAATCCCGACGAATCCAGACAGACGACAACATTTTGTCGAATGAAGGGTTTCTGTAATAATTCGTCGAGTGTTCACGGGACAATCCGACGAATCCCGACGAATCCGACGAATTCTATCCGTGTAAACCCGACGAATTCAGACAGCAACAACCTGCTGGATTTCCCCATTCTATATATATGGTGATTGGTAACATTTACCAACACAGTCAATCTACCAACTTCTCCACATGCTCTTATGTGCGACCCTGCAGGCTCATATCGCGTTGGCAGTGAGATTACATGTTTGACCACTTCTAGATCACAATGGCAACTCCAACAGTTTTCCTTCAGATCAGTGATCGTTCAGGCCGATTTGTTGAGTTTCTGCACTTGGATTGGATTGGATCCGAAGACTTGGTGGTGTTCCTTCTCCGATCAAGTGACCTCGTTCCGTATTTTACTACTTTTTCAGAAATGTCGAAGTATCAGTCTACCGACATCCGGAAGCTCCAGTCTTTCGACGTCACCGAGTTTCTCGGGTGGAAGATGCACATGCAATTCGGCATGAAGGGGCGTGAAATCTTCTACACAGTGCTCAGTGATTACGAGACGACCGAAGAGGACGTGTCGGAGGCTCAGTGGGTGAAAGACGAGGACTTCTGCAGGGATTATCTCCTGAATTCCCTGAATACCCGTCTAGCTATTGCGTATAGCAACATCAAGACCGCGAAGGGCATATGGGATCAGCTTCAAGCGCATTTCACCATGGAGGAAGAGGTGTCGAAGTCGCTCCTCGCGGAGTCTTTCTTCAATTTCAAAGTTGATCCGACTTCGCCCATCACTTCTCAGTTGGTGGATCTTGAGAATCTGCGCATCAAACTGGCGAATGCTGAGTCTCATATCTCGGACAAGCTGTTCATTGGGTTTATACTGAGTAAGCTTCCACCTGAATGGATTCTCTTCAAGACTGAGCTGCATAGGCGGAAGGAAGGGATCTCCATTGATGAGTTCAAGCGCTTCATACATATTGAGGATCAAAACTTTGCTCAGAGACGTGCATAACAGGTTAGTCATCCATCTAAGGTGGCGCACTTAGCTTTGCACTCTGGTAAATTTAAAAAGAAATCTCAGCCCCAAAAGGGTGCGTCCTCTTCCCAGTTGCTGGCCAACAAGCCTTCCTCCCGCAAGAAGAAGGGCAAGTGCCACAACTGTGGGAAGTGGGGCCACTGGGCAGCTGAATGTAGATCCCAGAAGAAGCCTCAGGAAGTCTTACCTCAGAGTCGGACTAACATGCTGGTGGATAGCTCTGGTCCTCAGTCATTCATAGGGATGATGAGGCACCGTGCTGGCAGTTCTTCGTCTGACTGGTGGCTAGACAGTGGAGCAACATGTCATGCTACTAATGACAAAGCTCAGCTCACTGAAGTCACAGCTGTTAAAGACTCAGTTGAAAATTGCAATGGTGGGACTACTGCTGTTACGCATGCTGGCACTGCTTCTTTGGAGTTATCTTCAGGTAAAACACTCACTTTTTTACATGTTAGAGTAGTTCCCTTTTTAACCAAAAATTTTATTTCTATGAATTTGCTTGATAAGTCCGGTATGTCTTTTTTGACTCAAAACGGTAGAATGACATTATCTGTCAATTTACATTATTTTGGGTGCGTGTATCTTATAGATGGCATGTATCGACTTAGCCTTAACAATGATCACATCAACCAAATCAGCACTAATCTGATTGATCCAAAGTTGTTACACAACAGACTTGGACACGTAAACTATAGGAAAATGTGCGATCTAGCTAAGAGTCATAACATCCCTCTTGATACCTCCATTCGATTTGATAGGTGCGAGGTGTGTGCACAAACCAAGATCACTAGAAAACCCTTTAAGTCGGTTTCTAGGAGCACTCAACTTCTTGAGCTCATACATTCTGACCTCTGCGACTTTCGGAGTCAACCTTCCAGAGGGGGAAATAAGTATTTGCTTACGTTCATAGACGACTCTTCCAGTTTTGTCATGTGTACCTACTGAGATCGAAGGATGAGACTTTCGAGACCTTCAAGGTTTTCAAAACTCGTGTAGAGAATCAACTTGGTTTGAAGATAAAGCGATTTAGAAGTGATAGAGGTGGCAAATACACTGTAACTGGTTTTAAGGAATTTTGTTCCGCTGAGGGCATAATACTTGAGACCACCGCCCCCTATTCAGCCCAATCGAATGGTGTAGCCGAGCGTAAAAATAGAACTTTGACTGAAATGTTGAATTCTATGCTTTTAACCGCTGGCCTGCCTTCCTCCTTCTGGGGCGAAGCAGCTCTGACTGCTAATCACCTTCTGAATAGGTTGCCGCACTCTAAGCTGTCGTCGACACCTTATGAGCTTTGGCATCAGCGTCCTTGTAGATATGACACTCTGAAGACTTGGGGTTGTATCGCTTATGTAAGGGTACAAGACCTTAAGAGATCCAAGGTGGGACCAAAAACCACAACCTGTGTTTACCTAGGGTGTGCTGAAGATAGTGCAGCTGATAGGTTTTTTGATCTATCCTCTCACTCGGTGATAGAATCTCGTGATGCTACGTTCTTTGAAAATAAATTTGTCAAGGATCTAGGCACTAACCTATCTGGGTCTACAGACATGATTTCAGAATCTCCTGTGGAATCCGAAGCAGGCCCCTCACACACCGCTACCCAACCGTTGGAGGATGTTCCCCATCCGCTCAGAACGTCTACAAGAGAGCGATTTCCTAAGGATTTTGGTGAAAATTTTGTCACCTATCACCTAGAGGATGATCCATTCTCCTACCAGGAGGCAATGCAATCTAGAGATTCGTTTATGTGGGCAGAAGCCATTGACGATGAAATGGACTCATTGCTACAGAACAATACCTGACGTCTAGTTGACTTGCCCAAAGGCGCAAAAGTTATTGGATGTAAGTGGATACTTAAGAAGAAATTAAATAGTGATTGGTCAGTAGCCCGCTATAAGGCACGTTTGGTTGCTAAAGGCTTTAAGCAACAAGAGGGAGTGGACTACTTCGACGTCTATTCACCTGTGTGTCATCTATCGACTATTAGGATTCTTCTAGCTTTAGCCACTATCGAGAACTTCATAGTTCATCAGATGGACGTAAAGACAGCCTTCTTGAATGGAGAGCTGAACGAAGAAATCTACATGACTCAACCTGAGGGTTATGTTGTTGAAGATTCTCAGCATAAGGTATGCAAACGAAATAAATCAATCTATGGGCTTAAACAAGCGCCTAAGATGTGGCACCTCATGTTTGATCAAGTGGTAAAGAGCCATGGATTCCAGTCCAGTCTCTCTGACAAATGCCTTTCTCATCGATCAATGTTGGATAAGACAGTCATCATCTGTCTCTACGTTGATGATATGTTAATATTAGGGTCAGATCTCTCGGCAGTGAGTGATGTCAAATCCACTCTTGCAGAAGCATTAGACATGAAGGACCTCGGTCCAGTTGATACTCTTCTAGGTCTTAAAGTCTGTATCGACGAGCGTGGAGTCACACTCAGTCAGGCTCACTATATGGAGCAGTTACTGACGAACTGGGGATATGCTGGTTGCAGATCAGTTGAGACACCAGTTGATCACACTATCAGGTTGAGTCCGAATGAAGGGACCACCGTTGGTCAGGTGAATTATGCTAAGATCATTGGTAGCCTCATGTATGCATCGTGCTGCACAAGGCCAGACATTGCTTACACCGTAAGTATGCTGAGTCGTTTCACGAGTAATCCAGGAAAGGAGCACTGGGATGCCCTAGATAGGATGATGAGATACCTTAAAGCAAAGGATCTAGCTCTGTGCTACACTGGATATCCGCATACCGTTGAAGGTTATTCAGATGCCTCGTGGTGTTCTGAAATTGGCAATAGTAAGTCTACGAGTGGATTCATATTCACATTGGGTGGAGCTGCTATAACGTGGAAATCAAAAAGGCAGACTTGTATAGCCTTGTCGTCTATGGAATCTGAACTATTTTCCCTGGCTTCAGCTGGTGAAGAGGCAGATTGGATTCGGAATTTGATTCTTGATATTCCACTATCTAAGTTACGAGTCAATTCGTTGAGCTTGTATTGCGATAATCAAGCTGCTGTTCAGATCGTTCAAAATGCTCTCTATAATTCGAAACGGAGACATATATGACTGGGACATGCTCTGCTGAATGATCTTAAGGAGCAAGGCATTATCACCTTGGTCGATGTGCGATCGAAGGATAACTTAGCCGATCCTCTGACAAAAGGAATGCCCAAAGCCAGGTTTATCAAAACCGTGGGGGAAATGGGACTAAAGGCGATTTAGATCAGCCTTAGATTTTCGTTTTGATCAAATCTGATTTCCTTTGTCCAAAGTAAGCTTTGTTGTGTTTCATTGATGTTCTACGTTGCTGATTGTGGATCTGGTAAGTTTGCGTTCATTCCAAATTGATGAATGCGATCTCGCTAGATTCCTTCTTCCTGTGTTGAGATGGTATCATTCCAAACTTGATGGTATTCATTTTGACATAAGGGTACAGTGACAATGACATTCCAAATTGGTACACAGATTTAGCTACGAGAGCCTACTATAAGAAGTTCATATGTCATTTTGCTTCTTGAAACCGACAATGATTTCTCGATTAGAACACACTATTCTCGATAGTTGGAGTACTCCACACACTCAGGACTCTGGTCTTTCTACGTTCTTTTGTCGAACTAGATATACGTAAATTCAATTGTATGGATTCATTCTAATATGAAAATTCATTTTTTCCGGATTTACAGGCACCGAAGGAATAGGAGGAGTACCTGTTGTTTGGGACATGGATGAGGATGACCTGTTGGACGTCTAGTACCGACGCCTTCTCTGCGTCCATCTTATCTTTTGCTATATCATAGCTAGTAGTTCTTTTGGCTGGTGACTTGTTTGCACCATTTTCTCATTTCCTATCTGCATATGTTTATGTTTTGGACACTATGGTTTTGGTAGACTGCTAAACTAGAGCTCGTACGAGACTCTGTGTTAGATCCTACTTGTTTTATTAGCTTCTGTGATGGTGATTTCATTTTGTTGATTTACCCTGCATAGAACTATTGTGTAGCCTGTCCATTACTGTTTTTACTCATATGTTTTGACACGTTTGTGGATGATTCCTGCTGCTTGGACATTACACTTTTACCTCTTTATTGTAGTCGTGTTGGTGACGGACATAGGAGGAGATTGTTGAGGTATGTCCGCACGTTACATACACGATAAGGACCTGCAGGTTACGTGTGCACCTAGGGCGTTGCCCTACTGCTGGGAGCACTATTTATATCCCATTCCAAACTCGATGGGTGACAGTAGAATGCTTTGAGCTTCTCTATTCCTAACATGCTCAAGGCCATATCCGGGGTTAGGATTGGCTAGAGCGGCTTGAGGCCATATCTGAGGAAGGATAGACTAAAGCCAACCGATTTGTGGGGATACAAGTCGGTATAGAAAATGAAAAGATATTTACTCTTGTACGCCTCCGATTTCTAGCGATATTGAAATCAAATTTATGTAAACACTTTTTATATAATGCAATTATGTCTCTATTTGTGTTTACTTGATTTCTTTCATTTGGCATAAATTTTATTATTGCAAATTACTTTTTGCTAAATTGTTATTTTGCTCACATTTATTCCTAAACAATTTAGTAATTTCCTTACAATTATAAAAAGAATTTTTATTCCCTTATTCACCCCCCCCTCTAAGGGCGCCTATCGATCCAACAACATTATCTCTGTCAACATGATCAGGGATCACCCTCCCCAAGAAGAAATAATGACTGAACATAAGAATGTCTGCTTGCAATTAGCTCCATTACACTACTTTTGCAGTTAGTTTCATATGTCTTTGCCTCATGTAGATGAGTAGTTTTCTTATAAGACTTTCAACTTTGAAGCAGGGAATAGATGCCGAAATGACACTATCTCCATTCAAGTCAGTTGCGATTAGTGTCCTCCATTGTTCATTTCATTCTGGAATCTGGTAAGATATATTTTTTCATCACAATATGCAATTTCCATTTCTAGGCATCCATGTTATGCTCTTTCACTGGATGTATTCAATTCTTCTTTGGTGTAGATGTTCATACACATAATCTCTAAATTATTTATAGGCCTCTTAAAATTTATCCATTACTTGTGATGCTGAAACCAAAGCATATTCTGGCTCATTCATCCACCCCTTGATTCTCTTTGTTACTCCATTAAACCGAAATGTAATTTTCTAACTCAATTTTTTTTCATGCCATCCATGAAGATATAAAGTATCTCTATACTTCTTGAGGCGGCAATAATTAGATTACTTTTTGGCTATGCTTGAAGGTCATAATAATTAAAAAAATTCTCTCTGTATTTTCTCTTTGTCAACTCTTAGTTTACTCTATCTCCTCTTTTGGTATTTTTGGTTACTGCGGTCAACTTCAGATTACTCAATATAACTAACAATATTATATATCTCAATTTCTTTGGAAGGATAAAAACAAAGTTTTTTCTAATAATACTATTATATGATTTTGCTAACACAAAAAATATGAGTGTAAAACATCATAGTTAATTGATGTTTCTTGGAACAGATGGAGTGATCGGCATCGGAATCACGACAATTGCTGTTGGACTCGTGGTTGGCGGAATTTTTGTTGACGTAGCTCGGAAGAGATGAATGCTAAGTTGTTTGTGCAGTTTGTTATGGTAAATAATTTTGTATAATATTCTTGATAATTAGAAGGTGGAAATTATAGAAATATTATCAAATAGTAAAAGTAAGGGCCATCCATTATATTAAAGCGCACTTAGTGCGGTTGTAAATGCCATCTCTAAATCTGGAGACGCGACCCGTATACAAAAATTCCTCAAACCAATGGGGGCCCACTGAACAAATTGGAGGGTCTTTTGGATTTCCCCAGTATAGAACCATTTTGTTGGAGTGGTGCCCACCTCAATTTGAGGCGAGGCTACTCTGATTAGGTGAAGATGCAAATTCAAGCTAGCTTGGGCTAGCATGATTGGTCAATTTGAGGAACTGACACAATGAGTGGGTACACGAGAGACCCCTTGTTGGAATATTGTATCGAATATTCCTAAATATGTATATATTTTTTAAGAAAACAAGCAATAAATTTAAACATAACACAATATATATAATTTAGAATCGAGCATGGCGTGTGGTCACTGCCATAAAGAAGTTGCACCACCCTTCGACAGGATTTTTCACTGATGCTCACACCTCCAAGGTACAACACCCAGCTAGATACCGAGAACTCCGATGTGCTCGGACACCGAAGAAGCACAAAGCACCCGAACTTCCACTTGATGAAGCAAATATTAAGAAAGCGGAATAGCCAAAACCGCAGTAAGAACGAGACAGATTAGTGCAGGTTTTTTCTGAGAGCGTCTTTAAAAAGAATCAGAAAATCTCGTAAAATAGGAGTTTTGTAAAACGGTAAGAAATTAATCACGCAATAATAACAACGATTATAATTAGTAAGTTTTTTTTAATCGTGGAGAGAAACGTTGGATTTCCAACGTATAACAGTAAAGACAAGAAAACGCGTAAAAGCAGTTAGAAAATTACGCGTAATAAATGCAAAGAAAACGCAAAATGACAGAGGTTGCGTCTAATTCATATCGACATTGCGTTGAGCTCGTATCAAGGCCACTCGACATTGCGTCGAATTTTTGTCGATGGGTCGAAATCATATCAACGCTACTCGACGTTACGTCGAGTTATTATCAACGAAAGTCGAGTCGAGTAAAGGCTGCGTCGATTTCATATCGATGCAAATCCAAGTTACTAGGACTTCCATTCGACGCAAGTCTAGGTGCTTGGAATTCTATTCGAAGCAGCTTAACTTCAATATTTTTATCAAAACAAGTTGGCTTGACTATAATCAGGTAGTTCAAGAGTGGTGGGATCGACGAATCCGCCATCTCCCCGCACCACATTAGGGTTAGAGATGCACACCAAGCCACCAATCACCTTTAAAATCAAACATCACCACGGGGAACAACTGTAGTTGTCAAAACCACAGGCTTAGAAAGTTGGCGGTGCCCCAATAAACTCTCGATCTCGATGTGATGCAAGAACGAGCGTTGTGCCGACATCGGGCATGTGAATGCTATCTTCACAGTATTGAGAAAAAGGGTGAACCTTAAATCAACAGGGAAAGAGGGCCCGATGCTGGAGCCTGCCTCCCTTCATTAGAGCCCGCCTTCCGTCGTTGGAGCCGCTTGAACAATCATCAAGGCCCGTAATGAATAAACCGTCGTCGGGGCCGGTAAGAATATTTATCTTAATTTATTATAATTTTAAAAATATTTATGAAATATGTTTGATATTTATTTACAAAAACATTTATGCAATACTTTTTTAGTAAATTTTAAAACAATTTAATTATTGATAATTTATTAAATGTTGAGTTATTACAAAAAATATAGTTACTCGATTAATTGATAATATCTCCACTTAAAAATTCGATATAAAATTAATTAAAATAATTTTATCAATACATTACTTTTGAAAATAGTAATACAAAAAATAAGATATTAATTATAATTTTAATTAATTTTTATTTAATGCAACTAATATAATTGGTAAGATTTGTTGGAAGAACAGAAATAAGTAATAGAAATATTTGTAAATCTATTTATATAAAAATATAAAATTAATTTATTTATAAAAGTTTTTTTTTATTTTCTACGTGCTAAAGAAGACCGTTAACTGCCTTGTATGTGCGTCTCTTTCGGCCAGGAGGAGGCTCGGGAACTCGAGCGTTTGTGCTCGGGGCGGGGCGACGATTCTTTTGCATCTCTTTCGGCCAGGAGGAGGCTCGGAACCTGGTGGGTTTTGGGGGCGGCGATTCTTACTTTGGATCCACTGTCGAGCAACGCCTCCAGATCTCTTTTTTTTTTATCTCGAGCAACGCCGCCAGATCTCTTTTTTTTTTATCTCGAGCAACTCCACCTTCACATTTCTTCTCTCAAACGCAGCTCCCTAACAGATCTCGCCACTGAGCTTGTGTGTTCTCTTATCCCACTGATTCTAATCGGTGTTTCCTATTTCACACTTTTTGCTTTTACACGCACTCCTCCCTGAAGTAGAAGTTGCATCCCCACCTTCTTTGTCCTACATTCGGGATTTTCTTGACTCCAGATTTCAAAGCATCGTCGTTTACTTCATACACGGAACCCATCTAATGCTTCTTTCTTCAATGGTAGGTATGATTTCAAGTATTTTGCTCCTCTTCCCCCATTTCTCAGGTTCTGTGCAGTATCAAAGCGTCTCTTTTGTTCAGGAGGAGGCTCGGGACCTGGAGGGTTTTGGGGGTGGCATTTTTTAGACATTTTTTTTCTCGCATTTTGTATTGGATTACTTGTGATTCTTGAATCAGCATTTTGTGTCTCTTTCGGCCAGGAGGAGGCTCGGGACCTGGTGGGTTTTGGGGGCGGCGATTTTTTACTTTGGATCCACTGTCGAGCAACGCCTCCAAATCTCTTTTTTCATCTCGAGCAACTTCACCTTGACATTTCTTCTCTCAAACGCAGCTCCCTAACAGATCTTGCCACTGAGCTTGTGAGTTCTCTTATCCAACTCATTCTAATCGGTGTTTCCTATTTCCCACTTTTTGCTTTTACACGCACCCTGAAGTTGAAGTTGCATCCCCCACCTTCTTTGTTCTACAGTCGGGATTTTTCTTGACTCCAGATTTCAAAGCATCGTCGTTTACTTCATACACGGAGCCCATCTAATGGTTCTTTCTTCAATGGTAGGTATGATTTCAAGTATTTTGCTCCTCTTCCCCTATTTCTCAGGTTCTGTGCGGTATCAAAGCGTCTCTTTTGTCCAGGAGGAGGCTCGGGACCTGGATGGTTTTGGGGGTGGCATTTTTTAGACATTTGTTTTCTCGCATTTTGTATTGGGGATTAGGTTTAGTTTTCCAATACAGATTTGGTTTTGGATGGAGGATGTGCTTCCCGTATCGATGTGGCTCTTGGTACCAACAAATCAAGGATATCTCTGGATTTTGCTGGTGCACCAGGGCTATCTCTTATTTTGTCTAGCTCTTACCAGGTAATTGGCAAGGAAATAGCTGTTACTTTTAAATTGTAAAATTTCATGTTTTCTTCAAGGATGACAAAAAGATAGTAGAGCAGATAACATATACTGATATTAGAGGTTAGTGAGGGTTGTAGGAGGTGAATGACGTCTAGTAGCTATTAAGAGAATTTTTCCATGTTCTCTTTTCTATTATATGTTTGGACACAAGTGATGGTGTCACCATCTTCAATTAAAGGTGGTTACTCCATCTTACGCACATGTTAATATGCCTCTAAGCAGCAGACCAAGGCCCTTACTTTTTCCACATGTAGGAATTGCTATGATTTGGTGGATGAATCTGTGCTACTGAGTACACATGGTCAAATCAATCAATTTTGATTACAATGATGAGAAGAAAATACCATAGCTAAAATACATGTTATTATTTGCTTCTACCCTAACCCTTATATGATGTAGCTCATCTCATGTGATATTGTCATGTACGAGTTATGTTGTGCATGCAGGGTTGTCAGTCAGGTTGAGTATCCTTAACTTGTTGACTTGAGAGTACTTCTCTTGGACCTTGTTGCACAACTTGTAGGTGCTTTATCAAGGATCAGGTATGTTAAAACATTCTTCTTGTTTATGGAATTATCTTCTTGTTTATAGCTCAAAATTCCCGGCAATTCTTACTTGAAAAAGTTTAGAGTGGCTCAATCCGTTGTTTAATTGTAAATTCACAACTTTTTACTTATCTAATTGAATTTATAAAAGTTTAAAATGTGCATCTTCAAATTTTGTTTTTTTTGATATTTTTAATGCCAACAAAAAAGTGTTGACTAGAAGCAAATACCAAATAGTTGACATAAGGCTAATGATGAAGATGATGAGATTAGTTATTAGCCAACAAAAAGTGTTGACTAGAAGAAAATACCAAATAGGTGACATAAGGCTAATGATGAAGATGATGAGATTAGTTATTATGATATGCTTGAGTGTTATTTTTTATTATCTCGTGCGAAAATGGCTAAAGAATTGCTAGGCGGTTGCAAGGTTTTTATCAATTAGTGATAGTGCATGTGGTCCCTGATACAATGTGCATGACGACATTACTTTGCCTTAGAAGAGTAGCCGATCTAACAACATCGTATACGGAAAGAGATTGCTCCTTCCGTGTATTCCCCCCTCTTTTTCTTTGTTGATGTTAATTGGTATTCCTAGAACCGTTTGCAATCTTCAGCTTGCATTCTATCTCCCGTCTCAATGAATCATACACGTAGGACACCAAAAGACCGTATGTTTTAATAGATAATTTAAACTCACGAATTCTTATAATACCGTTTAATTACGATCATGTGATTATTATAATTTTATCTAAGTTAATTACCAAGGATTTCTTCATAATATAATCCCACAATCAGAACTCTTATTAGGCTCTCGTAGCCTTATGCACTTAACATAAATCCCGAGCCACTACACCTATAACCAGTTGGCTTTAAGTTGAATGCTTAGATTCTAATATGGTTTCATTGACAGATGTTATTTATGAAAATGACAAATGATGTGATACTTTATATTTTCTTAGGAACATTTGTCTTTTGAGAACTTTTCCTTAGAAGAGTAGTCGATCCAACGACATCCCAACTGAAAGAGATTGCTCCTTCCGTGTATTTCCCCCTCTCTTCTCTTTGTTGATTTTAATTGGTATTCCTAGAGGTATTTGCAATCTTTAGCTTACATTCTATCTCCCGTCTCAATGAATGATACATGTAGGATACCACAAAGCTCTATGTTTTAATAGATAATTTTAAAACTCTTGATTTCTTATAGTACCATTTCATTACTATCATGTGATTATTATAATTTTAAATAAGTTAATTACCAAGGATTTCTTCGTAATATAATCCCACAATCGAAACTCCTATGAGGCTCACGTAGCCTTGTGAACTTAACATAAATCCCGAGCCACTACGCCTATAATCAATTGGCTTTAAGTTGAATGCTTAGATTCTAATATGGTTTCATTGATAGATGTTATTTATGACAAATGACAAATGATTTTGTACTTTATATTTGCTTAGGATCATTTGTCTTTTTCAATACGCGCTTCTATAAAAAATGACAGTCTTATAATATATGTAGTTTCAGTTGATGATGGAACAAAGAAAGTCTCCATTGTTTCCTTTCCCTTGTTGATTGGTTCTCGCTTCTAGCATTTATTCACTGTCTCTTCCCCACTACTTATCTTTTTTTTTACCAAAAAATGGAAAGTAAGATTACATGTTTTTTAGGTTATAATATGGACATATAGCATGTAAAGATTGTCTCACACGTCGAGTTTCTCATTATACAAGGCACTGACTTTCATATTTTAATCCTATGAAATAATTTTGTGACAGGAAAACATTGTTGATGCAATCATATTTTCTGCATAATAAAGTCTGAGAATAATTCAGTAAGTCTTTTGTTCCTCCAAAATCCAATTTGCTTTTCTAGATTTCACCTTCTAGTGATGTGATATTTAATACATCTTTTCTATTTGCTTGATATCCTAATATTTCTACATAAAACATTATCAGTCTTCTCCTGGATCCTCATTTGTTGAACTATTGAAAGCCTTTCTTTGGGCTTTCATAGATTTTGTCCTCTTGATGTAAGATTTAATGCTTTCTTGCTTGTCCACCTTCTTAATTTCTATACATCACATTAACATATTATTTCTCTTGAATGCCATTTGTTGAACTACTGAAAGCCTTTATTTGGGCTTTCATAGATTTTGTCCTCTTGATGTAAGATTTAATGCTTTCTTGCTTGTCCGCCTTCTTAATTTCTATACATCACATTAACAGTATTATTTCTCTTGAATGCCATTTGTTGAACTACTGAAAGCCTTTATTTGGGCATTCATTGATTTTGTCCTCTTGATGTAAGATTTAATGCTTTCTTGCTTGTCTGCTTTCTTAATTTCTATACATCACATTAACAGTTTTATCTCTCCTGAATGCATTGGTTGAACTATTGAAAGCCTTTCTTTGGTGGTTGAACTATTGAAAGCCTTTCTTTGGTGGTTGAACTATTGAATGCTTTCTTGCTTGTCTGCCTTTCTTTGTTTTCCTGTTATGATGGAAACAACCACTATTTTTTATTTCTTGATTCAATCATGTTTGTTTGGTTTCATCTTTACCCTTTAAAATCATGTTTTTATGAGTATACATCTATTTTTGAGGCTCTTACATAATCTACTTTAGATCCGGTTTGAGACCTTACATATATTCATTTTGTTATTTTTAGATGGTGGATCCTCTTTGGTCTTCGTAACGGCGATGGAGACCAGTCTTGAAAGGGAAGAGTTTGCAAAAGTGGATGATCTCCGTAAAGGTTCGTCCCCTTCTGTTTTTTTTAAATTTATGAGTATTCATCTATTTTTGATGCTCTTATATATTCTAATTTAGATCTGCTTTGAAACCATACTTATCATAGGGGCGGAGTCCCGTGCCGTTTGACGGCGATTTCATCCCAAAACATACACACGCACGCTTAAACTATTTGTCTAAAAACCATCGTATGCCCTGATCGTGCAACAAAAATAATCTTTTGCTTCATGTACAATCAGAGTGTCGTCATCCCCTGACGAATGTCGTCGTCCCCGACGAATGTCGCGGCTCCCGACAAATGTCGTTGGCCTTGACGAATGTGCCCGACCACCGTCGAATGTGGCCGCCCTCCACGACAAATGTCACCCCCACGACAAATGACGCCGCCCACAACAAATGCCTCCCCTCCATGACAAATGCCGCCCCTCCACGACAAATGCCCCCGCCCACGACAAATGTCGCCCACTCGACAAATGGCGCCGCCCACGATAAATGCCGCCCCCACGACAAATGGCGCCGCCCATGACAAATGCCGCCCCCACGACAAATGCCGCCCCCACGATAAATGGCGTCGCCCACGACAAATGTCGCCCCCACGACAAATGGTGCTGCCCACGACAAATTATAATTTTTTGAAAGCTAAGGGGTTAACTTTTTTATAGGAATTATTGTTTAAATAAGAACTGCATCTATTCTCATTCTTAATTATGTGTAATTTAGCTCCAAAATAGTGTGACCACCTTAACTGCATCTATTTTCATTCTTAATTAGGCATTTTGAATAAGTCAAGTATATGCATAAGGTGTTGCGCCCGCTAAGGTGCAGGTGCAACCCACTTAGATGTGAGCTCAACCTGTTTAGATGAGGGTGTATCCCGCTTTGATGCAACGTCCGTTAGGTCCTACATCATGGAAGCTTTCTATCGAGGTGTTTTAGCACAGTCGACCAGAGTTTAGCCAAGAATTACACTATCCAGAGTCATGAGAGTGTGTACACGAAGAACGTGGTGTTCAAAGGAGATCTCTGTTTGGGTCGCCAAATGTTGCCGACCGTTGAATGTTGCCACCCACGACAAATGTCGCATGCCGTGAGAAATGTTGCACCCAGGACAAATGTCGCCCCCAGGACAAATGTCGCCCCCACGACATTTGTCGCCCCCACGATAATTGTCGGCCCCCACGACCATTGTCGGCCCCCACGACAATTGTCGCCTCACGACAATTGTCTCCCCCACGACAATTGTCGCCCTCACGACCAATGTCGCCCCCCACGACCAATGTCGCCCCCACGACAATTGTCACCCCCACGACAAATGTCGCCACCCACGCCATTGCACTCACGTAGAGTCGGAGACCCGTGCCTATTACTCGCATATATATATATATATATATATATGTATATATATATGTATATATGTATATATATGTATATATATGTATATATATATGTATATATATGTATATATATATGTATATATATGTATATATATGTATATATATATGTATATATATATATGCATATATATATGTATATATATATATATATGTATATATATATTTATATATATATGTATGCATGTATACTATTAAGTACCCAAAGTTTTCTTGTGAGTTAGCATAATTATAGATTGTGAACAATTAGTTAAAGCAACAAATTCTATAGCTAAAATGATTGTAAAATAAGGTAAATCACTCAAATAAGAAATCACAATAACATTGAACTCAAATATTTGGTTTATGACCTTCTGTCGTCTCCCACTCCATCGTCATCCCATGAAGCACCGAAACCCCATCCTCTCCTGTGCGCCTCCATCACGCCCTCTCCGTCATTCCCCAATCCATTGTCGCCCCCCCCCCCCCCCCCCCCCCCCCCCGCCCTGCCGCCTCCTCCCGTCCTTCCCCAATCCATATGTCGCCCTCGCCCTGTGCGCCTCCTCCCGTCATTCCCCAATCCATATGTCGCCCCTCCCCCCGTCATCTCTCCCCCCTCGCCGTCCTCCTCCAAAGAACCCCCACTCCCAAAAGCCCCCTCTATCATTCCTCCCTCTGTTGCCCCTCCTCCGTCGTCGCCCCCCTTCGTCATTGTCTCCCCCCTCCGTTTTCATCCCTCGAAGCCTCCGAAGCTCCGTCCTTCGTCGTGACCCTCCATTTCTTCCTCTCCTCCGTCATCGTTCCCCAAAGACCCGTCCTTTTTCGTGCGCCTCCCCCTCCATTGCCCCGACGGAGCAGCGCATGACAGAGGAGGGCTTGGCAGAGTTGGGCCCGATTTCGGTTGTCTTCACCTCCTCCGTTGTCGTCCCCCCTTTGTCATAGCCCGTCTCCATTAGAGTTCCCCTCTCCATCACAATCTACCCTGTCATAGTGCACCCTTCGTCGTTGTCCCTTGAAGCATCAGAATTCTCGTCCTCTGTTGTGATTCTCCTTCTTCCTTCCCTCCTCCATCATTGTCACTCGAAGCCTCCGAATTCACGTTCTCTTTTGTGATAGTCAAGTTCCTATTCACATCGTTGAGAATCCCGTGTTTCATGAACACACAAAACACATCATCCACAATCCTAAATCAGCAATCAGCAATCCTAAATCCTAAATCTGCAATCCTAAATCTTAAATCCTAAATCCGCAATCATAAATCTTAAATCCTAAATCCGCAATCCTAAGTCCTAAAGCCGCAATCCCAAATCCTAAATCCGCAATCTTAAATCTTAAATCCTAAACCCGCAATCCAAAATCCCTTAAATTCTAAATCTGCAATCCTAAATTCTAAATCCGCAATCCTAAATCCTAAATCCGCAATCCTAAATCAACAATCCTAAATCCTAAATCCGCAATCCTAAATTCTAAATCTGCAATCCCAAATCCCAAATCCTAAATCCACAATCCACAATCCTAAATCCTTAATCCGCATTCCTAAATCCGTAATCTGCAATCCCAAATCCCAAATCCTAAATCCACAATCCACAATCCTAAATCTTAAATCCGCAATCCTAAATCCTAAATCCGCAATCCTAAATCCGAAATGCTAAATCCGCAATCCTAAGTCCTAACCTGTATCCACAATCCTAAATCCTAAATCAACAATCCTAAATCCTAATTTCTAATTGCTAAATCCGCAATCCTAATTCTTAAATCTTAAATCCACAATCCTAAATCCGCAATGCTAAATCCAAAATCCGCGATCCTAAATCCTAAATCATTAATCCGCAATCCTAAATCCTAAATCCACAATCCGCACTCCTAAATCCTAAATCCTAAATCCGCAATCCAAAATCACAAATTCTAAATCTGCAATCTTAAATCCTGAATCCTAAATCCTAAATCCTAAATCTGCAATTCTAAATCCGCAATCCTAAATCCTAAATCATAAATCCTAAATCCGCAATCTTAAATTCTAAATTTGTAATCCACAATCCACAATCCACAATCCGTAATCCTAAATCCTAAATCCGCAATCTACAATCCTAAATCCGCAATCCTATATCCTAAATCCCAAATCCTTAATTCACAATCCTAAATCAGCAATTCACAATCCTAAATCAGCAATCCTAAATCCTAAATCCGCAATCCTAAATCCTAAATACTAAATCCTAATTCCTAAACCATAAATCATAAATCCTAAATCCGCAATCCTAAATCCTAAATTCTAAATCTGCAATCCTAAATCCTAATTTTACAATCCTAAATCCTAAATCCGCATTTCGCAATCCTAAATTCTAAATCCACAATCCGTAATCCTAATTCCTAAATCCGTAAACTGAAATCCTAAATCTGCAATCCTAAATCCTAAATCCAAAATCATAAATCTAAATCCTAAATCCGCAATCCTAAATACTAAATCCATAATCCTAAATCCTAATTACGCAACCCTAAATCCTAAATCCGCAATCCTAAATCCTAAATCCGCAATGCTAAATCCTAAATCCACAATCCTAAATCTGCAATCCTAAACCGTAAATCCGCAATCCTAAATCTTAAATCCTTAATCCGCAATCCTAAATCCTAAATCCGCAATCCTAAATCCTAAATCCTAAATCCAAATCCACAATCCACAATCCTAAATCCGCAATCCGCAATCCTAAATCATATACCCTAAATCCGCAATCCTAAATCCGCAATCCTAAATCCCATAAATCCTAAATATGCAATCCTAAATCCTAAATTTGCAATCGTAAATCTTAAATCCGCAATCCTAAATCCTTAATCCTAAATCAACAATCCTAAATCCTAAATACGTAATTCATAATCCTAAATCCTAAATCCTAAATTCTAAATCCGCAATTCTAAATTCTAAATTCTAAATCCTAAATCATGAATCCTAAATCCTAAATCCGCAATCCTTAATTCTAAATCCGCAATTCGCAATTCTAAATGCTAAATCCACAATCCACAATCCTAAATCCACAATTCTAATCCTAAATCCTAAATCCGCCATCCTAAATCTGCAATCATAAATCCTAATCATGTATCTACAACCCTAAATCCTAAATCCACAATCCTAAATCCTAATTCCTAAATGCGCAATCTTAAATTCTAAATGCTAAATTCGCAATTCTAAATCCTAAATCAGCAATGGTAAATCCAAAATCCGCGATCCTAAATCCTGAATCCTAAATCCTAAATCTGCAATCCTAAGTTCACAATCTGCAATCCTAAATCATAACCCGCAATACTAAATCCTAAAACCGCAATCCTAAATCTGCCATCCTAAATCCGCAATCATAAATCCTATATCCTAAATCCGCAATCCTAAATCCTAAATCCTAAATCAATAATCCACAATCCACAATCCTAAATCATACATCCTAAATCCGCAATCCTAAATCTGCAATCCTAAATCGCCTAAATCCAAAATCTGTAATTCTAAATCCTAAACCCGCAATCCTAAATCCTAAATATTAAATCCGTAATCCGCAATCCTAAATTAACAATCCTAAATTTGTAATCCTAAATCCTAAATTCTAAATCCGCAATCCTAAATCCTAAATACGCAATCCTAAATCCTAAATCCAAAATCCATAATTCGCAAGCCTAAATCCTAAATCCTAAATCGACAATCCACAATCCTAAATCCTAAATTCTAAATCCTAAATCCCATATCAGCAATCCTAAATACTAAATTTGCAATCCTAAATCCTTAATACACAATCCTAAATCCTAAATCCGCAATCCTAAATCTTAACTTCTAAATTCGTAATCCTAAATCCGAAATCCGGAATCCTAATTCCTAATTCCTAAATCTGCAATCCTAAATCCTAAATTCACAACCCTAAATCCTAACTCCTAAATCTGCAATCCTAAATTCGCAATCCTAAATCCTATATCCTAAATCCGCAATCCTAAATCCGTAATCCGCAATCCTAAATCCAAAATCCACAATCCTAAATTCTAATCTAAAATCTAAAATCCAAAGTCCACAATCCTTAATCCTAAATCTGCAATCCTAAATCCTAAATCTTAAATCTTCAATCCTAAATCGTAAATCGTAAATCCTCAATCCTAAATCTTAAATCCTAAATTCTATATCCTAAATTTTAAATCCGCAATCCTAAATTCTAAATCCTAAATCTGCAATCTTAAATCCTAAATTCGTAATCCTAAATCCATAATCCTAAATCCTAAATCCGCTATCCTAAATCCTATATCCGCAATCCTAAATCCTAAATCCTAAATCCGCAATCCTAAATCTGCAATCCTAAATCCTAAATCTACAATTCTAAATCCTAAATCTGCAATCCTAAATCTTAACTCCTAAATTCGTAATCCTAAATCCTAAATCTGTAATCCTAAATCCTAAATCTGCAATCCTAAATCCTAAATACGCAATCCTAAATTCTAAATCAAAAATTCAAAATTCACAATCCTAAATCCTAGATCTACAATCTTAAATCCTAAATCCTAAATTCTAAATCCTAAATCTTAAATCCTAAATCCGCAATCCTAAATCTTACATCCTAAATTCGCAATCCTAAATTCGCAATCCTAAATCCTAAATCCGCAATCCTAAATCGTAAATCCTAAATCCGCATTCCTAAATCCGCAATCCTAAATCCGTAATACTAAATCCTAAATCCTAAATCTGCAATCCTAAATCCTAAATTCGCAATCTTAAATCTACAATCCACAACCATAAATCCACAATCCACAATCCTAAATCCTAAATCCACAATCTTAAATTCTAAATCCTAATTCGTAATTCCTAAATCCGCAATCCTAAATACTAAATCCTAAATAATAAATCCACAATCCTAAATTCAAATCCTAAATCCTAAATTTGCAATCCTAAATCCATAATTCTAAATCCTAAATCTGCAATCCTAAATCCTAAATATATAATCCAGAATCCTAAATCCACAATCCGCAATCCTAAATCCTAAATCCTAAATGCGTAATACTAAATCCGCAATCTGCATTCCTAAATCCGAAATTCGCAATCCGAAATTCGCAATCCGAAATTCGCAATGCTAAATCTTAAATCCTAAATTCTAAATCCTAAATCCGCAATACTAAATCCTAAATCCACAATCCTAAATTATAAATTCTAAATCCTGAATCCGCAATCCTAAATCCTAAATCCACATTCCTAAATCCTAATTCCTAAATCCACAATCCTAAGTTCTAAATGCTAAATCCGCAATCCTAAATGTTAAATCCTAAATACGCAATCCTAAATCTAAAATCCGCAATCCTAAATCTTAAATTCGCAATCCTAAATCCTAAATCCGCAATCAAAAATCCTAAATCCGCAATCCTAAATCCTCAATCATAAATCCTAAATACTAAATCCGCAATCCACAGTCCTAATACCTAAATCCGCAATCCTAAATCCCAAATCCTAAATCATATATCCTAAATCCACAATCCACAATCCTAAATCCACAATCCTAATTCCTAAATCCGCAATCCTAAATCTTAAATCTTAAATCTTATTCCTAAATTCGCAATCCTAAATTCCCTAAATCTTAAATCTGCAATCATAAATCTTAAATCCGCAATCCTAATTCCTAAATCCTAAATCTTAAATCCACTATTCACAATCTTAAATCCGAAATCCTTAATCCTAAATCAACAATCCTAAATCCTTAATCCTAAATCCTAAATCCCTAATTCTAAATTAGAAATCATAAACCATAAATCCGCAATCCTAAATCCGCAATCTTAAATCCTAAATACGCAATCCTAAATCCTAAATCCTAAATCCGCAATCCTAAATCCTAAATCCGCAATCCTAACTCCTAAACCCACAATCATAAATCCTAAATTCGCAATCCTAAATCCGCAATCCTAAATTCTAAATCCTAAATCCTAAATCCTAAATGCGCAATCCTAAATCCAAATTCCAAATTCCGCAATCCGCAATCTTAAATCCTAAATCCACAATCCACAATCCACAATCCACAATCCACAATCCGCAATCCTAAATCCTAAATCAGAAATCCAAAATCCAAAATCCAAAATCCTAAATTCGCAATCATGAATTCTAGATCCTAAATTCGTAATCTGTAATCCTAAATTTTAAATCCTAAATTCTAAATTTGTATTCCTAAATCCGCAATCCTAAATCCACAATCCTAAATCCTAAATTCGCAATCATAAATCCGATATTCGTAATCATAAATCATAAATCTGCAATCCTAAATCCTAAATCTTCAATCCTAAATCCTAGATATTAAATCCGCAATCCTAAATTGTAAATCCACAATCCTAAATCCGCAATCCTAAATCTTAAATCCTAAATCCGCAATCCAAAATTCCCTAAATCCTAAATTCACAATCCTAAATCCTAAATCAGCAACCCTAAATCCTAAGTCCTAAATCCGCAATCTTAAATCCGCAATTCTAATTCCGCAATCCTAAATCCAAAATTCGCAATCCGCAATCCTAAATCCTAAATCCGAAATCCTAAATCCTAAATTCACAATCATGAATTCTAAATCCTAAATTCGTAATCCGTAATCCTAAATTCTAAATCTGCAATCCTAAATTCTAAATCCTAAATTCTAAATTCATATTCCTAAATTCTACATCCTAAATTCTACATCATAAATCCGCAATCCTAAATCCTAAATCCGCAATCCTTAATCCGGAATCCGTAATCATAAATCTTAAATCTGCAATCCTAAATCCTAAATCTGCAATCGTAAATCCTAGATACTAAAATCGCATTCCTAAATCCTAAATCCGCAATCCTAAATCCGCAATCCTAAATCTTAAATCCGCAATCCGCAATCCAAAATCCCCTAAATCCTAAATTCGCAATCATAAATCATAAATCAGCAATCCTAAATCCTAAATACTAAATCCGCAATCCTAAATCCGCAATCTGCAATCCTAAATCCTAAATCCTAAATCTGCAATCCACAATCCGCAATCCTAAATCCAGAATTCGAAATCCTAAATCCTAAATCCTAAATCCGCAATCATAAATCCTAAATCCTAAATGCATAATCCTAAATCCTAAATCTGCAATCCTAAATTCTAAATTCTAAATTATAAATCCGTATTTCCTAAATTCTACATCCGAAATCCTAAATCGGCAATCCTAAATTCTAAATCCCATAAATCTTAAATCTGCAATCCTAAATTCTAAATCCGCAATCCTAAATTCTAATTCTTAAATCTGTAATCCTAAATCCTTAATCCACAATCATAAATCCTAAATCCTCAATCCTAAACCCTTAATCCAAAATCAGCAATCCTAAATCCTAAAGTCGCAATCCACCATCCTAAATCATAAATCCGCAAACTGCAATCCTAAATCCACAATCCTAATTCCTAAATTCGTAATTCTAAATCATAAATCATAAATCCGCAATCCTAAATCCTAAATCCGCAATCCGCAATCCTAAATCCGCAATCCGTAATCTTAAATCCCAAATCCGTAATCTTAAATCATAATCTTAAATCTGCAATCTTAAATCCTAAATTCGCAATCCGTAATCCTAAATCCGTAATACGCAATCCAAATCCTAAATCATTCGCAATCCTAGATCGTAAATCCTAAATCCTAAATCCACATTCCGCAATCCTAAATCCTAAATCTGCAATCCTAAATCCTAAATCTGCAATCCTAAATCCTAAATCCAAAATCATAAATCCAAAATCCGCAATCCTAAATCCTAAATCCGCATTCCCAAATCCACAATCCACAATCCTAATTCCTAAATCTGCAATCCTAAATTCGCAATCCTAAATCCGCAATTCTAAATCATAAATCCCATTAATCCTGAATCTACAATCCTAAATCCTAAATCCGCAATCCTAAATCATAAATCCTAAATCTTAAATCCGCAATCCTAAATCTTTAATCCTAAATCCTAAATTCGTAATCCTAAATCTTTAATCCTAAATTCTAAATCCGTAATCCTAAATCCTAAATCCTAAATATGCAATCCTAAATCCTAAATCCGCAATTCTAAATCCTAAATCCTAAATCCGCAATTCTAAATTCTAAATCCTAAATCCACAATCCTAATCCTAAATACTAAATCCGCAATCCTAAATCTGCAATCCTAAATCTTTAATCCTAAATTCTAAATCCGCAATCTTAAATTCTAAATTATAAATCTGCAATCTTTAATCCTAAATCCTAAATCCTATATCTGCAATCCTAAATCCTAAATCCTATATCTGCAATCCTAATCCTAAATCCTAAATTCTAAATCCACAATCTGCAATCCTAAGTCCTAAATCCGTAATCCTAAATTCTAAATCTGCAATCCCCAAATCCAAAATCCACAATTAACAATCCTAAATCTGCAATCATAAATCTGCAATCCTAAATCCGCAATCCTAAATCTGCAATCCTAAATCCTAACCTGTATCCACAATCCTAAATCCAAAATCAACAATCATAAATCATAATTCCTAAATTCTAATTTCTAAATCCGCAATCCTAATTCTTAAATCCTAAATCCACAATCCTAAATCCGCAATGCTAAATCCAAAATCCACGATCCTAAATCATTAATCCGCAATCCTAAATCCATAATCCTAATTCCACAATCCTAAATCCTAAATCCACAATTCACACTTCTAAATCCTAAATCCGCAATGCAAAATCCAAAATCCTTAATCTGCAATCCTAAATCCTGAATCCGAAATCTTAAATCCTAAATCTACAATCATAAATCCGCAATCCGCAATCCTAAATCCTAAATCCGCAATCCTAAATCTTAAATCCTAAATCCGCAATCATAAATCCTAAATTCGTAATCCACAATCCTAAATCCGCAATCCTAAATCCTAAATCCGCAATCTACAATCATAAATCCTATATCCACAATCCTATATCCTAAATCCTATACCCTATATCCTAAATCCTTAATCCACAATCTTAAATCCTAAATCTGCAATCCTATATCCGCAATCCTAAATCCTATATCCGCAATCCTAAATCCTAAATCCTAATTCCTAATTCCTAAATCATAAATCCGCAATCCTAAACCCTAAATTCTAAATCTGCAATCCTAAATCCTAATTCCACAATTCTAAATCCTAAATTCGCATTTCGCAATCCTAAATCCTAAATCCACAATCCGTAATCCTAATTCCTAAATCCGTAAACATAAATCCTAAATCTGTAATCCTAAATCCTAATGCCGCAATCATAAATATTAAATCCTAAATCCTAAATCCGCAATCCTAAATCCATAATCCTAAATCCTAATTACGCAATCCTAAATACTAAATCCGCAATCCTAAATCCTAAATCCGCAATGCTAAATCCTAAATCCACAATCCTAAATCTGCAATCATATATCCGCAATCATAAATCCACAATCCTAAATCCGTAATTTTAAATCCAAAATCCAAAATCCAAATCCTCAATCCTAATTCCTAAATCCGCAATACTAAATCCTAAATCATATATCCTTGATCCACAATCCTAAATCTGCAATCCTAAATCCCATAAATCCTAAATTCGCAATCCTAAATCTTATTTCCGCAATCCTAAATCCTTAATACTTAATCCTAAATCAACAATCCTAAATCCTAAATCCTATATCCGTAATCCGTAATCCTAATTCCTAAATCCTAAATTCTAAATCCTCAATCCTAAATCCTAAATCCTTAGTACGCAATCCTAAATCCTAAATCCGCAATCCTTAATTCTAAATCCTAAATCCTAAATCCGTAATTCTAAATCCTAAATCCACAATTCTAATCCTAAATCCTAAATTCGCAATCCTAAATCTGCCATCCTAAATCCTAAATAAGGTATCCACAACCCTAAATCCACAATCCATAGTCTTAATTCCTAATTCCAAAATCCCCAATTCTAAATTCTAAATGCTAAATTCGCAATTCTAAATCCTAAATCCGCAATGCTAAATCCAAAATCCGCGTTCCTAAATCCTGAATCTTAAATCCTAAATCTGTAAATCTGCAATCCTAAATTCGCAATCTGCGATCCTAAATCATAAATTCGCAATCCACAATCCTAAAACCGCAATCCTAAATCTGCAATCATAAATCCTTAATCCGCAATCATAAATCCTATATCCTAAATCCGCAATCCTAAATCAACAATCCACAATCCTAATTCCTAAATCTTAAATCCTAAATCCGCAATTCGAAATCTGCAATCCTAAATCCAAAATCTGCAATCCTAAATCCTATATATGCAATCCTAAATCCTAAATATTAAATCCGCAATCCTAAATTAACAATCCTAAATCCGTAATCCTAAATCGTAGATACGCAATCTAAATCCTAAATCCACAATCCGCAATCCTAAATCCTAAATCCACAATCCTAAATTATATATTCTAATTCCTAAATCCCATATCCGCAATCCAAAATACAAAATTTGCAATCCTAAATCCTAAATCTGTAATACGCAATCCTAAATCCTAAATTCGCAATCCTAAATCCTAAATCCGCAATCCTAAATTCTAAATCCGCAATTTTAAATCTTAACTCCTAAATTCGTAATCCTAAATTTGATATCCGCAATCCTAATTCCTAAATCATAAATCTGCAATCTTAAATCCTAAATTCACAATCGTAAATCCTAACTCCTAAATTCTGCAATCCTAAATTCGCATTCCTAAATTCTAAATCCGCAATCCTAAATCCAAAATCATAAATACTAAACCCTAAATCCTAAATCCGCAATCCCAAATTGTAAATCCATTATCCTAAATCCTAATTACGCAATCCTAAATCGTAAATCCGCAATCCTAAATCCTAAATCCTAATTCCGCAATGCTAAATCCTAAATCCGTAATCCTAAATCTCCAATCATAAATCCTAAATCCGCAATCCTAAATCCTAAATCCGCAATCCTAAATCTTAACTCCTAATTTTGTAATCCTAAATCCGAAATCCGCAATCCTAATTCCTAAATCATAAATCTGCAATCTTAAATCCTAAATCCTAAATTCGTAATCCTAAATCCCAACTCCTAAATCCGCAATCCTAAATTTGCAATCCTAAAATCTAAATCCGCAATGCTAAATCCAAAATCCGCATTCCTAAATCCTGAATCTTAAATCATAAATCTGCAATCCTAAATTCGCAATCTGCAATCCTAAATCATAAATCCGCAATCCACAATCCTAAAACCGCAATCCTAAATCTGCAATCATAAATCCTTAATCCGCAATCATAAATCCTATATCCTAAATCCGCAATCCTAAATCAACAATCCACAATCCTAATTCCTAAATCTTAAATCCTAAATCCGCAATTCGAAATCTGCAATCCTAAATCCGAAATCTGCAATCCTAAATCCTATATATGCAATCCTAAATCCTAAATATTAAATCCGCAATCCTAAATTAACAATCATAAATTCGTAATCCTAAATCGTAGATACGCAATCTAAATCCTAAATCCACAATCCGCAATCCTAAATCCTAAATCCACAATCCTAAATTATATATTCTAATTCCTAAATCCCATATCCGCAATCCAAAATACAAAATTTGCAATCCTAAATCCTAAATCTGTAATACGCAATCCTAAATCCTAAATTCGCAATCCTAAATCCTAAATCCGCAATCGTAAATTCTAAATCCGCAATTTTAAATCTTAACTCCTAAATTCGTAATCCTAAATTTGATATCCGCAATCCTAATTCCTAAATCATAAATCTCCAATCTTAAATCCTAAATTCACAATCGTAAATCCTAACTCCTAAATTCTGCAATCCTAAATTCGCATTCCTAAATTCTAAATCCGCAATCCTAAATCCGAAATCATAAATACTAAACCCTAAATCCTAAATCCGCAATCCCAAATTGTAAATCCATAATCCTAAATCCTAATTACGCAATCCTAAATCGTAAATCCGCAATCCTAAATCCTAAATCCTAATTCCGCAATGCTAAATCGTAAATCCGTAATCCTAAATCTCCAATCATAAATCCTAAATCCGCAATCCTAAATCCTAAATCCGCAATCCTAAATATTAACTCCTAATTTTGTAATCCTAAATCCTAAATATATAATCCAGAATCCTAAATCCACAATCCGCAATCCTAAATCCTAAATCCTAAATGCGCAATACTAAATCCGCAATCTGCATTCCTAAATCCGAAATTCGCAATCCGAAATTCGCAATGCTAAATCTTAAATCCTAAATTCTAAATCCTAAATCCGCAATACTAAATCCTAAATCCACAATCCTAAATTATAAATTCTAAATCCTGAATCCGCAATCCTAAATCCTAAATCCACATTCCTAAATCCTAATTCCTAAATCCACAATCCTAAGTTCTAAATGCTAAATCCGCAATCCTAAATGTTAAATCCTAAATACGGAATCCTAAATCTAAAATCCGCAATCCTAAATCTTAAATTCGCAATCCTAAATCCTAAATCTGCAATCAAAAATCCTAAATCCGCAATCCTAAATCCTCAATCATAAATCCTAAATACTAAATCCGCAATCCACAGTCCTAATACCTAAATCCGCAATCCTAAATCCCAAATCCTAAATCATATATCCTAAATCCACAATCCACAATCCTAAATCCACAATCCTAATTCCTAAATCCGCAATCCTAAATCTTAAATCTTAAATCTTATTCCTAAATTCGCAATCCTAAATCTCCTAAATCTTAAATCTGCAATCATAAATCTTAAATCCGCAATCCTAATTCCTAAATCCTAAATATTAAATCCACTATTCGCAATCTTAAATCTGAAATCCTTAATCCTAAATCAACAATCCTAAATCCTTAATCCTAAATCCTAAATCCCTAATTCTAAATTAGAAATCCTAAACCATAAATCCGCAATCCTAAATCCGCAATCTTAAATCCTAAATACGCAATCCTAAATCCTAAATCCTAAATCCGCAATCCTAAATCCTAAATCCGCAATCCTAACTCCTAACTCCTAAACCCACAATCATAAATCCTAAATTCGCAATCCTAAATCCGCAATCCTAAATTCTAAATCCTAAATCCTAAATCCTAAATGCGCAATCCTAAATCCAAATTCCAAATTCCGCAATCCGCAATCTTAAATCCTAAATCCACAATCCACAATCCACAATCCACAATCCGCAATCCTAAATCCTAAATCAGAAATCCAAAATCCAAAATCCTAAATTCGCAATCATGAATTCTAGATCCTAAATTCGTAATCTGTAATCCTAATTTCTAAATTCTAAATCCTAAATTCTAAATTTGTATTCCTAAATCCGCAATCCTAAATCCACAATCCTAAATCCTAAATTCGCAATCCAAAATCCGATATTCGTAATCATAAATCATAAATCTGCAAACCTAAATCCTAAATCTTCAATCCTAAATCCTAGATACTAAATCCGCAATCCTAAATTGTAAATCCACAATCCTAAATCCGCAATCCTAAATCTTAAATCCTAAATCCGCAATCCAAAATTCCCTAAATCCTAAATTCACAATCCTAAATCCTAAATCAGCAACCCTAAATCCTAAATCCTAAATCCGCAATCTTAAATCCGCAATCTTAAATCCGCAATTCTAATTCCGCAATCCTAAATCCAAAATCCGCAATCCGCAATCCTAAATCCTAAATCTGAAATCCTAAATCCTAAATTCACAATCATGAATTCTAAATCCTAAATTCGTAATCCGTAATCCTAAATTCTAAATCTGCAATCCTAAATTCTAAATCCTAAATTCTAAATTCATATTCCTAAATTCTACATCCTAAATTCTACATCATAAATCCGCAATCCTAAATCCTAAATCCGGAATCCTTAATCCGGAATCCGTAATCATAAATCTTAAATCTGCAATCCTAAATCCTAAATCTGCAATCGTAAATCCTAGATACTAAAATCGCATTCCTAAATCCTAAATCCGCAATCCTAAATCCACAATCCTAAATCTTAAATCCGCAATCCGCAATCCAAAATCCCCTAAATCCTAAATTCGCAATCATAAATCATAAATCAGCAATCCTAAATCCTAAATACTAAATCCGCAATCCTAAATCCGCAATCTGCAATCCTAAATCCTAAATCCTAAATCTGCAATCCACAATCTGCAATCCTAAATCCAGAATTCGAAATCCTAAATCCTAAATCCTAAATCCACATTCATAAATCCTAAATCCTAAATGCATAATCCTAAATCCTAAATCTGCAATCCTAAATTCTAAATTCTAAATTATAAATCCGTATTTCCTAAATTCTACATCCGAAATCCTAAATTGGCAATCCTAAATTCTAAATCCCATAAATCTTAAATCTGCAATCCTAAATTCTAAATCCGCAATCCTAAATCCTAATTCTTAAATCTGTAATCCTAAATCCTTAATCCACAATCATAAATCCTAAATCCTCAATCCTAAACCCTTAATCCAAAATCAGCAATCCTAAATCCTAAAGTCGCAATCCACCATCCTAAATCATAAATCCGCAAACTGCAATCCTAAATCCACAATCCTAATTCCTAAATTCGTAATTCTAAATCATAAATCATAAATCCGCAATCCTAAATCCTAAATCCGCAATCCGCAATCCTAAATCCGCAATCCGTAATCTTAAATCCCAAATCCGTAATCTTAAATCATAATCTTAAATCTGCAATCTTAAATCCTAAATTCGCAATCCGTAATCCTAAATCCGTAATACGCAATCCTAAATCCTAAATCATTCGCAATCCTAGATCGTAAATCCTAAATCCTAAATCCACATTCCGCAATCCTAAATCCTAAATCCTAAATCTGCAATCCTAAATCCTAAATCTGCAATCCTAAATCCTAAATCCAAAATCATAAATCCAAAATCCGCAATCCTAAATCCTAAATCCGCATTCCCAAATCCACAATCCACAATCCTAATTCCTAAATCTGCAATCCTAAATTCGCAATCCTAAATCCGCAATTCTAAATCATAAATCCCATTAATCCTGAATCTACAATCCTAAATCCTAAATCCGCAATCCTAAATCATAAATCCTAAATCTTAAATCCGCAATCCTAAATCTTTAATCATAAATCCTAAATTCGTAATCCTAAATCTTTAATCCTAAATTCTAAATCCGTAATCCTAAATCCTAAATCCTAAATATGCAATCCTAAATCCTAAATCCGCAATTCTAAATCCTAAATCCTAAATCCGCAATTCTAAATTCTAAATCCTAAATCCACAATCCTAATCCTAAATACTAAATCCGCAATCCTAAATCTGCAATCCTAAATCTTTAATCCTAAATTCTAAATCCGCAATCTTAAATTCTAAATTATAAATCTGCAATCTTTAATCCTAAATCCTAAATCCTATATCTGCAATCCTAAATCCTAAATCCTATATCTGCAATCCTAATCCTAAATCCTAAATTCTAAATCCACAATCTACAATCCTAAGTCCTAAATCCGTAATCCTAAATTCTAAATCTGCAATCCCCAAATCCAAAATCCACAATTAACAATCCTAAATCTGCAATCATAAATCTGCAATCCTAAATCCGCAATCCTAAATCTGCAATCCTAAATCCTAACCTGTATCCACAATCCTAAATCCAAAATCAACAATCATAAATCATAATTCTTAAATTCTAATTTCTAAATCCGCAATCCTAATTCTTAAATCCTAAATCCACAATCCTAAATCCGCAATGCTAAATCCAAAATCCACGATCCTAAATCATTAATCCGCAATCCTAAATCCATAATCCTAATTCCACAATCCTAAATCCTAAATCCACAATTCACACTTCTAAATCCTAAATCCGCAATGCAAAATCCAAAATCCTTAATCTGCAATCCTAAATCATGAATCCGAAATCTTAAATCCTAAATCTGCAATCCTAACTCCTAAACCCACAATCATAAATCCTAAATTCGCAATCCTAAATCCGCAATCCTAAATTCTAAATCCTAAATCCTAAATCCTAAATGCGCAATCCTAAATCCAAATTCCAAATTCCGCAATCCGCAATCTTAAATCCTAAATCCACAATCCACAATCCACAATCCACAATCCACAATCCGCAATCCTAAATCCTAAATCAGAAATCCAAAATCCAAAATCCAAAATCCTAAATTCGCAATCATGAATTCTAGATCCTAAATTCGTAATCTGTAATCCTAAATTTTAAATCCTAAATTCTAAATTTGTATTCCTAAATCCGCAATCCTAAATCCACAATCCTAAATCCTAAATTCGCAATCATAAATCCGATATTCGTAATCATAAATCATAAATCTGCAATCCTAAATCCTAAATCTTCAATCCTAAATCCTAGATATTAAATCCGCAATCCTAAATTGTAAATCCACAATCCTAAATCCGCAATCCTAAATCTTAAATCCTAAATCCGCAATCCAAAATTCCCTAAATCCTAAATTCACAATCCTAAATCCTAAATCAGCAACCCTAAATCCTAAGTCCTAAATCCGCAATCTTAAATCCGCAATTCTAATTCCGCAATCCTAAATCCAAAATTCGCAATCCGCAATCCTAAATCCTAAATCCTAAATCCTAAATTCACAATCATGAATTCTAAATCCTAAATTCGTAATCCGTAATCCTAAATTCTAAATCTGCAATCCTAAATTCTAAATCCTAAATTCTAAATTCATATTCCTAAATTCTACATCCTAAATTCTACATCATAAATCCGCAATCCTAAATCCTAAATCCGCAATCCTTAATCCGGAATCCGTAATCATAAATCTTAAATCTGCAATCCTAAATCCTAAATCTGCAATCGTAAATCCTAGATACTAAAATCGCATTCCTAAATCCTAAATCCGCAATCCTAAATCCGCAATCCTAAATCTTAAATCCGCAATCCGCAATCCAAAATCCCCTAAATCCTAAATTCGCAATCATAAATCATAAATCAGCAATCCTAAATCCTAAATACTAAATCCGCAATCCTAAATCCGCAATCTGCAATCCTAAATCCTAAATCCTAAATCTGCAATCCACAATCCGCAATCCTAAATCCAGAATTCGAAATCCTAAATCCTAAATCCTAAATCCGCAATCATAAATCCTAAATCCTAAATGCATAATCCTAAATCCTAAATCTGCAATCCTAAATTCTAAATTCTAAATTATAAATCCGTATTTCCTAAATTCTACATCCGAAATCCTAAATCGGCAATCCTAAATTCTAAATCCCATAAATCTTAAATCTGCAATCCTAAATTCTAAATCCGCAATCCTAAATTCTAATTCTTAAATCTGTAATCCTAAATCCTTAATCCACAATCATAAATCCTAAATCCTCAATCCTAAACCCTTAATCCAAAATCAGCAATCCTAAATCCTAAAGTCGCAATCCACCATCCTAAATCATAAATCCGCAAACTGCAATCCTAAATCCACAATCCTAATTCCTAAATTCGTAATTCTAAATCATAAATCATAAATCCGCAATCCTAAATCCTAAATCCGCAATCCGCAATCCTAAATCCGCAATCCGTAATCTTAAATCCCAAATCCGTAATCTTAAATCATAATCTTAAATCTGCAATCTTAAATCCTAAATTCGCAATCCGTAATCCTAAATCCGTAATACGCAATCCAAATCCTAAATCATTCGCAATCCTAGATCGTAAATCCTAAATCCTAAATCCACATTCCGCAATCCTAAATCCTAAATCTGCAATCCTAAATCCTAAATCTGCAATCCTAAATCCTAAATCCAAAATCATAAATCCAAAATCCGCAATCCTAAATCCTAAATCCGCATTCCCAAATCCACAATCCACAATCCTAATTCCTAAATCTGCAATCCTAAATTCGCAATCCTAAATCCGCAATTCTAAATCATAAATCCCATTAATCCTGAATCTACAATCCTAAATCCTAAATCCGCAATCCTAAATCATAAATCCTAAATCTTAAATCCGCAATCCTAAATCTTTAATCCTAAATCCTAAATTCGTAATCCTAAATCTTTAATCCTAAATTCTAAATCCGTAATCCTAAATCCTAAATCCTAAATATGCAATCCTAAATCCTAAATCCGCAATTCTAAATCCTAAATCCTAAATCCGCAATTCTAAATTCTAAATCCTAAATCCACAATCCTAATCCTAAATACTAAATCCGCAATCCTAAATCTGCAATCCTAAATCTTTAATCCTAAATTCTAAATCCGCAATCTTAAATTCTAAATTATAAATCTGCAATCTTTAATCCTAAATCCTAAATCCTATATCTGCAATCCTAAATCCTAAATCCTATATCTGCAATCCTAATCCTAAATCCTAAATTCTAAATCCACAATCTGCAATCCTAAGTCCTAAATCCGTAATCCTAAATTCTAAATCTGCAATCCCCAAATCCAAAATCCACAATTAACAATCCTAAATCTGCAATCATAAATCTGCAATCCTAAATCCGCAATCCTAAATCTGCAATCCTAAATCCTAACCTGTATCCACAATCCTAAATCCAAAATCAACAATCATAAATCATAATTCCTAAATTCTAATTTCTAAATCCGCAATCCTAATTCTTAAATCCTAAATCCACAATCCTAAATCCGCAATGCTAAATCCAAAATCCACGATCCTAAATCATTAATCCGCAATCCTAAATCCATAATCCTAATTCCACAATCCTAAATCCTAAATCCACAATTCACACTTCTAAATCCTAAATCCGCAATGCAAAATCCAAAATCCTTAATCTGCAATCCTAAATCCTGAATCCGAAATCTTAAATCCTAAATCTACAATCATAAATCCGCAATCCGCAATCCTAAATCCTAAATCCGCAATCCTAAATCTTAAATCCTAAATCCGCAATCATAAATCCTAAATTCGTAATCCACAATCCTAAATCCGCAATCCTAAATCCTAAATCCGCAATCTACAATCATAAATCCTATATCCACAATCCTATATCCTAAATCCTATACCCTATATCCTAAATCCTTAATCCACAATCTTAAATCCTAAATCTGCAATCCTATATCCGCAATCCTAAATCCTATATCCGCAATCCTAAATCCTAAATCCTAATTCCTAATTCCTAAATCATAAATCCGCAATCCTAAACCCTAAATTCTAAATCTGCAATCCTAAATCCTAATTCCACAATTCTAAATCCTAAATTCGCATTTCGCAATCCTAAATCCTAAATCCACAATCCGTAATCCTAATTCCTAAATCCGTAAACATAAATCCTAAATCTGTAATCCTAAATCCTAATGCCGCAATCATAAATATTAAATCCTAAATCCTAAATCCGCAATCCTAAATCCATAATCCTAAATCCTAATTACGCAATCCTAAATACTAAATCCGCAATCCTAAATCCTAAATCCGCAATGCTAAATCCTAAATCCACAATCCTAAATCTGCAATCATATATCCGCAATCATAAATCCACAATCCTAAATCCGTAATTTTAAATCCAAAATCCAAAATCCAAATCCTCAATCCTAATTCCTAAATCCGCAATACTAAATCCTAAATCATATATCCTTGATCCACAATCCTAAATCTGCAATCCTAAATCCCATAAATCCTAAATTCGCAATCCTAAATCTTATTTCCGCAATCCTAAATCCTTAATACTTAATCCTAAATCAACAATCCTAAATCCTAAATCCTATATCCGTAATCCGTAATCCTAATTCCTAAATCCTAAATTCTAAATCCTCAATCCTAAATCCTAAATCCTTAGTACGCAATCCTAAATCCTAAATCCGCAATCCTTAATTCTAAATCCTAAATCCTAAATCCGTAATTCTAAATCCTAAATCCACAATTCTAATCCTAAATCCTAAATTCGCAATCCTAAATCTGCCATCCTAAATCCTAAATAAGGTATCCACAACCCTAAATCCACAATCCATAGTCTTAATTCCTAATTCCAAAATCCCCAATTCTAAATTCTAAATGCTAAATTCGCAATTCTAAATCCTAAATCCGCAATGCTAAATCCAAAATCCGCGTTCCTAAATCCTGAATCTTAAATCCTAAATCTGTAAATCTGCAATCCTAAATTCGCAATCTGCGATCCTAAATCATAAATTCGCAATCCACAATCCTAAAACCGCAATCCTAAATCTGCAATCATAAATCCTTAATCCGCAATCATAAATCCTATATCCTAAATCCGCAATCCTAAATCAACAATCCACAATCCTAATTCCTAAATCTTAAATCCTAAATCCGCAATTCGAAATCTGCAATCCTAAATCCAAAATCTGCAATCCTAAATCCTATATATGCAATCCTAAATCCTAAATATTAAATCCGCAATCCTAAATTAACAATCCTAAATCCGTAATCCTAAATCGTAGATACGCAATCTAAATCCTAAATCCACAATCCGCAATCCTAAATCCTAAATCCACAATCCTAAATTATATATTCTAATTCCTAAATCCCATATCCGCAATCCAAAATACAAAATTTGCAATCCTAAATCCTAAATCTGTAATACGCAATCCTAAATCCTAAATTCGCAATCCTAAATCCTAAATCCGCAATCCTAAATTCTAAATCCGCAATTTTAAATCTTAACTCCTAAATTCGTAATCCTAAATTTGATATCCGCAATCCTAATTCCTAAATCATAAATCTGCAATCTTAAATCCTAAATTCACAATCGTAAATCCTAACTCCTAAATTCTGCAATCCTAAATTCGCATTCCTAAATTCTAAATCCGCAATCCTAAATCCAAAATCATAAATACTAAACCCTAAATCCTAAATCCGCAATCCCAAATTGTAAATCCATTATCCTAAATCCTAATTACGCAATCCTAAATCGTAAATCCGCAATCCTAAATCCTAAATCCTAATTCCGCAATGCTAAATCCTAAATCCGTAATCCTAAATCTCCAATCATAAATCCTAAATCCGCAATCCTAAATCCTAAATCCGCAATCCTAAATCTTAACTCCTAATTTTGTAATCCTAAATCCGAAATCCGCAATCCTAATTCCTAAATCATAAATCTGCAATCTTAAATCCTAAATCCTAAATTCGTAATCCTAAATCCCAACTCCTAAATCCGCAATCCTAAATTTGCAATCCTAAAATCTAAATCCGCAATGCTAAATCCAAAATCCGCATTCCTAAATCCTGAATCTTAAATCATAAATCTGCAAATCTGCAATCCTAAATTCGCAATCTGCAATCCTAAATCATAAATCCGCAATCCACAATCCTAAAACCGCAATCCTAAATCTGCAATCATAAATCCTTAATCCGCAATCATAAATCCTATATCCTAAATCCGCAATCCTAAATCAACAATCCACAATCCTAATTCCTAAATCTTAAATCCTAAATCCGCAATTCGAAATCTGCAATCCTAAATCCGAAATCTGCAATCCTAAATCCTATATATGCAATCCTAAATCCTAAATATTAAATCCGCAATCCTAAATTAACAATCATAAATTCGTAATCCTAAATCGTAGATACGCAATCTAAATCCTAAATCCACAATCCGCAATCCTAAATCCTAAATCCACAATCCTAAATTATATATTCTAATTCCTAAATCCCATATCCGCAATCCAAAATACAAAATTTGCAATCCTAAATCCTAAATCTGTAATACGCAATCCTAAATCCTAAATTCGCAATCCTAAATCCTAAATCCGCAATCGTAAATTCTAAATCCGCAATTTTAAATCTTAACTCCTAAATTCGTAATCCTAAATTTGATATCCGCAATCCTAATTCCTAAATCATAAATCTCCAATCTTAAATCCTAAATTCACAATCGTAAATCCTAACTCCTAAATTCTGCAATCCTAAATTCGCATTCCTAAATTCTAAATCCGCAATCCTAAATCCGAAATCATAAATACTAAACCCTAAATCCTAAATCCGCAATCCCAAATTGTAAATCCATAATCCTAAATCCTAATTACGCAATCCTAAATCGTAAATCCGCAATCCTAAATCCTAAATCCTAATTCCGCAATGCTAAATCGTAAATCCGTAATCCTAAATCTCCAATCATAAATCCTAAATCCGCAATCCTAAATCCTAAATCCGCAATCCTAAATATTAACTCCTAATTTTGTAATCCTAAATCCTAAATATATAATCCAGAATCCTAAATCCACAATCCGCAATCCTAAATCCTAAATCCTAAATGCGCAATACTAAATCCGCAATCTGCATTCCTAAATCCGAAATTCGCAATCCGAAATTCGCAATGCTAAATCTTAAATCCTAAATTCTAAATCCTAAATCCGCAATACTAAATCCTAAATCCACAATCCTAAATTATAAATTCTAAATCCTGAATCCGCAATCCTAAATCCTAAATCCACATTCCTAAATCCTAATTCCTAAATCCACAATCCTAAGTTCTAAATGCTAAATCCGCAATCCTAAATGTTAAATCCTAAATACGGAATCCTAAATCTAAAATCCGCAATCCTAAATCTTAAATTCGCAATCCTAAATCCTAAATCTGCAATCAAAAATCCTAAATCCGCAATCCTAAATCCTCAATCATAAATCCTAAATACTAAATCCGCAATCCACAGTCCTAATACCTAAATCCGCAATCCTAAATCCCAAATCCTAAATCATATATCCTAAATCCACAATCCACAATCCTAAATCCACAATCCTAATTCCTAAATCCGCAATCCTAAATCTTAAATCTTAAATCTTATTCCTAAATTCGCAATCCTAAATCTCCTAAATCTTAAATCTGCAATCATAAATCTTAAATCCGCAATCCTAATTCCTAAATCCTAAATATTAAATCCACTATTCGCAATCTTAAATCTGAAATCCTTAATCCTAAATCAACAATCCTAAATCCTTAATCCTAAATCCTAAATCCCTAATTCTAAATTAGAAATCCTAAACCATAAATCCGCAATCCTAAATCCGCAATCTTAAATCCTAAATACGCAATCCTAAATCCTAAATCCTAAATCCGCAATCCTAAATCCTAAATCCGCAATCCTAACTCCTAACTCCTAAACCCACAATCATAAATCCTAAATTCGCAATCCTAAATCCGCAATCCTAAATTCTAAATCCTAAATCCTAAATCCTAAATGCGCAATCCTAAATCCAAATTCCAAATTCCGCAATCCGCAATCTTAAATCCTAAATCCACAATCCACAATCCACAATCCACAATCCGCAATCCTAAATCCTAAATCAGAAATCCAAAATCCAAAATCCTAAATTCGCAATCATGAATTCTAGATCCTAAATTCGTAATCTGTAATCCTAATTTCTAAATTCTAAATCCTAAATTCTAAATTTGTATTCCTAAATCCGCAATCCTAAATCCACAATCCTAAATCCTAAATTCGCAATCCAAAATCCGATATTCGTAATCATAAATCATAAATCTGCAAACCTAAATCCTAAATCATCAATCCTAAATCCTAGATACTAAATCCGCAATCCTAAATTGTAAATCCACAATCCTAAATCCGCAATCCTAAATCTTAAATCCTAAATCCGCAATCCAAAATTCCCTAAATCCTAAATTCACAATCCTAAATCCTAAATCAGCAACCCTAAATCCTAAATCCTAAATCCGCAATCTTAAATCCGCAATCTTAAATCCGCAATTCTAATTCCGCAATCCTAAATCCAAAATCCGCAATCCGCAATCCTAAATCCTAAATCTGAAATCCTAAATCCTAAATTCACAATCATGAATTCTAAATCCTAAATTCGTAATCCGTAATCCTAAATTCTAAATCTGCAATCCTAAATTCTAAATCCTAAATTCTAAATTCATATTCCTAAATTCTACATCCTAAATTCTACATCATAAATCCGCAATCCTAAATCCTAAATCCGGAATCCTTAATCCGGAATCCGTAATCATAAATCTTAAATCTGCAATCCTAAATCCTAAATCTGCAATCGTAAATCCTAGATACTAAAATCGCATTCCTAAATCCTAAATCCGCAATCCTAAATCCACAATCCTAAATCTTAAATCCGCAATCCGCAATCCAAAATCCCCTAAATCCTAAATTCGCAATCATAAATCATAAATCAGCAATCCTAAATCCTAAATACTAAATCCGCAATCCTAAATCCGCAATCTGCAATCCTAAATCCTAAATCCTAAATCTGCAATCCACAATCTGCAATCCTAAATCCAGAATTCGAAATCCTAAATCCTAAATCCTAAATCCACATTCATAAATCCTAAATCCTAAATGCATAATCCTAAATCCTAAATCTGCAATCCTAAATTCTAAATTCTAAATTATAAATCCGTATTTCCTAAATTCTACATCCGAAATCCTAAATTGGCAATCCTAAATTCTAAATCCCATAAATCTTAAATCTGCAATCCTAAATTCTAAATCCGCAATCCTAAATCCTAATTCTTAAATCTGTAATCCTAAATCCTTAATCCACAATCATAAATCCTAAATCCTCAATCCTAAACCCTTAATCCAAAATCAGCAATCCTAAATCCTAAAGTCGCAATCCACCATCCTAAATCATAAATCCGCAAACTGCAATCCTAAATCCACAATCCTAATTCCTAAATTCGTAATTCTAAATCATAAATCATAAATCCGCAATCCTAAATCCTAAATCCGCAATCCGCAATCCTAAATCCGCAATCCGTAATCTTAAATCCCAAATCCGTAATCTTAAATCATAATCTTAAATCTGCAATCTTAAATCCTAAATTCGCAATCCGTAATCCTAAATCCGTAATACGCAATCCTAAATCCTAAATCATTCGCAATCCTAGATCGTAAATCCTAAATCCTAAATCCACATTCCGCAATCCTAAATCCTAAATCCTAAATCTGCAATCCTAAATCCTAAATCTGCAATCCTAAATCCTAAATCCAAAATCATAAATCCAAAATCCGCAATCCTAAATCCTAAATCCGCATTCCCAAATCCACAATCCACAATCCTAATTCCTAAATCTGCAATCCTAAATTCGCAATCCTAAATCCGCAATTCTAAATCATAAATCCCATTAATCCTGAATCTACAATCCTAAATCCTAAATCCGCAATCCTAAATCATAAATCCTAAATCTTAAATCCGCAATCCTAAATCTTTAATCATAAATCCTAAATTCGTAATCCTAAATCTTTAATCCTAAATTCTAAATCCGTAATCCTAAATCCTAAATCCTAAATATGCAATCCTAAATCCTAAATCCGCAATTCTAAATCCTAAATCCTAAATCCGCAATTCTAAATTCTAAATCCTAAATCCACAATCCTAATCCTAAATACTAAATCCGCAATCCTAAATCTGCAATCCTAAATCTTTAATCCTAAATTCTAAATCCGCAATCTTAAATTCTAAATTATAAATCTGCAATCTTTAATCCTAAATCCTAAATCCTATATCTGCAATCCTAAATCCTAAATCCTATATCTGCAATCCTAATCCTAAATCCTAAATTCTAAATCCACAATCTACAATCCTAAGTCCTAAATCCGTAATCCTAAATTCTAAATCTGCAATCCCCAAATCCAAAATCCACAATTAACAATCCTAAATCTGCAATCATAAATCTGCAATCCTAAATCCGCAATCCTAAATCTGCAATCCTAAATCCTAACCTGTATCCACAATCCTAAATCCAAAATCAACAATCATAAATCATAATTCTTAAATTCTAATTTCTAAATCCGCAATCCTAATTCTTAAATCCTAAATCCACAATCCTAAATCCGCAATGCTAAATCCAAAATCCACGATCCTAAATCATTAATCCGCAATCCTAAATCCATAATCCTAATTCCACAATCCTAAATCCTAAATCCACAATTCACACTTCTAAATCCTAAATCCGCAATGCAAAATCCAAAATCCTTAATCTGCAATCCTAAATCATGAATCCGAAATCTTAAATCCTAAATCTGCAATCATAAATCCGCAATCCGCAATCCTAAATCCTAAATCCGCAATCCTAAATCTTAAATCCTAAATCCGCAATCATAAATCCTAAATTTGTAATCCACAATCCTAAATCCGCAATCCGCAATCCTAAATCCGCAATCTACAATCATAAATCCTATATCCTAAATCCTATATCCTATATCCTAAATCCTTAATCCACAATCTTAAATCCTAAATCTGCAATCCTATATCCGCAATCCTAAATCCTATATCCGCAATCCTAAATCCTAAATCCTAATTCCTAATTCCTAAATCATAAATCATAAATCCGCAATCCTAAACCCTAAATTCTAAATCTGCAATCCTAAATCCTAATTCCACAATTCTAAATCCTAAATTCGCATTTCGCAATCCTAAATCCTAAATCCACAATCCGTAATCCTAATTCCTAAATCCGTAAACATAAATCCTAAATCTGTAATCCTAAATCCTAATGCCGCAATCATAAATATTAAATCCTAAATCCTAAATCCGCAATCCTAAATCCATAATCCTAAATCCTAATTACGCAATCCTAAATACTAAATCCGCAATCCTAAATCCTAAATCCGCAATGCTAAATCCTAAATCCACAATCCTAAATCTGCAATCATATATCCGCAATCATAAATCCACAATCCTAAATCCGTAATTTTAAATCCAAAATCCAAAATCCAAATCCTCAATCCTAATTCCTAAATCCGCAATACTAAATCCTAAATCATATATCCTTGATCCACAATCCTAAATCCCATAAATCCTAAATTCGCAATCCTAAATCTTATATCCGCAATCCTAAATCCTTAATACTTAATCCTAAATCAACAATCCTAAATCCTAAATCCTATATCCGTAATCCGTAATCCTAATTCCTAAATCCTAAATTCTAAATCCTCAATCCTAAATCCTAAATCCTTAGTACGCAATCCTAAATCCTAAATCCGCAATCCTTAATTCTAAATCCTAAATCCTAAATCCTAAATCCGTAATTCTAAATCCTAAATCCACAATTCTAATCCTAAATCCTAAATTCGCAATCCTAAATCTGCCATCCTAAATCCTAAATAAGGTATCCACAACCCTAAATCCACAATCCATAGTCTTAATTCCTAATTCCAAAATCCCCAATCCTAAATTCTAAATGCTAAATTCGCAATTCTAAATCCTAAATCCGCAATGCTAAATCCAAAATCCGCGTTCCTAAATCCTGAATCTTAAATCCTAAATCTGCAAATCTGCAATCCTAAATTCGCAATCTGCGATCCTAAATCATAAATCCGCAATCCACAATCCTAAAACCGCAATCCTAAATCTGTAATCATAAATCCTTAATCCGCAATCATAAATCCTATATCCTAAATCCGCAATCCTAAATCAACAATCCACAATCCTAATTCCTAAATCTTAAATCCTAAATCCGCAATTCGAAATCTGCAATCCTAAATCCTATATATGCAATCCTAAATCCTAAATATTAAATCCGCAATCCTAAATTAACAATCCTAAATCCGTAATCCTAAATCGTAGATACGCAATCTAAATCCTAAATCCACAATCCGCAATCCTAAATCCTAAATCCACAATCCTAAATTATATATTCTAATTCCTAAATCCCATATCCGCAATCCAAAATACAAAATTTGCAATCCTATATCCTAAATCTGTAATACGCAATCCTAAATCCTAAATTCGCAATTCTAAATCCTAAATCCGCAATCCTAAATTCTAAATCCGCAATTTTAAATCTTAACTCCTAAATTCGTAATCCTAAATTTGATATCCGCAATCCTAATTCCTAAATCATAAATCTGCAATCTTAAATCCTAAATTCACAATCGTAAATCCTAACTCCTAAATTCTGCAATCCTAAATTCGCATTCCTAAATTCTAAATCCGCAATCCTAAATCCAAAATCATAAATACTAAACCCTAAATCCTAAATCCGCAATCCCAAAATGTAAATCCATTATCCTAAATCCTAATTACGCAATCCTAAATCGTAAATCCGCAATCCTAAATCCTAAATCCTAATTCCGCAATGCTAAATCCTAAATCCGTAATCCTAAATCTCCAATAATAAATCCTAAATCCGCAATCTTAAATCCTAAATCCGCAATCCTAAATCTTAACTCCTAATTTTGTAATCCTAAATCCGAAATCCGCAATCCTAATTCCTAAATCATAAATCTGCAATCTTAAATCCTAAATTCTAAATTCGTAATCCTAAATCCCAACTCCTAAATCCGCAATCCTAAATTTGCAATCCTAAAATCTAAATCCGCAATGCTAAATCCAAAATCCGCATTCCTAAATCCTGAATCTTAAATCCTAAATCTGCAAATCTGCAATCCTAAATTCGCAATCTGCAATCCTAAATCATAAATCCGCAATCCACAATCCTAAAATCGCAATCCTAAATCTGCAATCATAAATCCTTAATCCGCAATCATAAATCCTATATCCTAAATCCGCAATCCTAAATCAACACTCCACAATCCTAATTCCTAAATCTTAAATCCTAAATCCGCAATTCGAAATCTGCAATCCTAAATCCGAAATCTGCAATCCTAAATCCTATATATGCAATCCTAAATCCTAAATATTAAATCCGCAATCCTAAATTAACAATCATAAATCCGTAATCCTAAATCGTAGATACGCAATCTAAATCCTAAATCCACAATCCGCAATCCTAAATCCTAAATCCACAATCCTAAATTATATATTCTAATTCCTAAATCCCATATCCGCAATCCAAAATACAAAATTTGCAATCCTAAATCCTAAATCTGTAATACGCAATCCTAAATCCTAAATTCGCAATCCTAAATCCTAAATCCGCAATCCTAAATTCTAAATCCGCAATTTTAAATCTTAACTCCTAAATTCGTAATCCTAAATTTGATATCCGCAATCCTAATTCCTAAATCATAAATCTGCAATCTTAAATCCTAAATTCACAATTGTAAATCCTAACTCCTAAATTCTGCAATCCTAAATTCGCATTCCTAAATTCTAAATCCGCAATCCTAAATCCGAAATCATAAATACTAAACCCTAAATCCTAAATCCGCAATCCCAAATTGTAAATCCATAATCCTAAATCCTAATTACGCAATCCTAAATCGTAAATCCGCAATCCTAAATCCTAAATCCTAATTCCGCAATGCTAAATCCTAAATCCGTAATCCTAAATCTCCAATCATAAATCCTAAATCCGCAATCCTAAATCCTAAATCCGCAATCCTAAATATTAACTCCTAATTTTGTAATCCTAAATCCGAAATCCGCAATCCTAATTCCTAAATCATAAATCTGCAATCTTAAATCCTAAATCCTAAATTCATAATCCTAAATCCCAACTCCTAAATCCGCAATCCTAAATTTGCAATCCTAAAATCTAAATCCGCAATGCTAAATCCTGAATCCTAACTCCGCAATCCTAAATCCGTAATCCGTAATCCTAAATCCAAAATCCGCAATCCTAATTTGCTAAAATCAAAAGTCCGCAATCCTTAATCCTAAATCTGCAATCCAAAATCCCAAATCTTAAATTTGCAATCATAAATCGTAAATCATAAATCCTAAATTCTCAATCCTAGACCTAAATCATAAATCATAAATCCTAAATCATAAATGCGCAATCCTAAATTCTAAATCCTAAATCTGCAATCTTAAATCCTAAATTCGTAATCCTAAATCCTAAATCCATAAACCACAATCCTAAATCCTAAATCCGCTATCGTAAATCCTAAATCCGGAATCCTAAATCCGCAATCCTAAATCTGCAATCCTAAATTCTAAATCTATAATTCTAAATCCTAAATCTGCAATCCTAAATCTTAACTCCTAAATGCGTAATCCTAAATCATAAATCTGCAATCCTAAATCCTAAATCAAAAATCTGCAATCCTAGATCCTAAATCCTAAATCCTAAATCCTAAATACGCAAGCCAAAATTCTAAATCCTAAATACGCAAGCCAAAATTCTAAATCCAAAATTCAAAATTCACAATCATAAATCCTAGGTCTACAATCTTAAATCCGAAATCCTAAATTTTAAATCCTAAATCCTAAATTCTAAATATGCAATACTAAATCTTAAATTTGCAATCCTAAATCATAATCCGCAATCCTTAATCCTAAATCCGCAATCAGCACTCCTAAATCCGTAATACGCAATAATAAATCTTTAATCTGCAATCATAAATCATTAATCCCAAATCCGTAATCCTAAATCCGCAATCCTAAATCTGCAATCCGTAATCCTAAATCCTAAATTCGTAATCCTAAATCCTATATTCTAAATATGTAATTATAAATCCTAAATCTGCAATCCGCACTCCTTAAACCTAAATCCTAAATCCTAAATTCGCAATCCGCAATCCTAAATCTTAAGTACTAAATCACAATCCTAAATCCTAAATCTTCAATCCACAATCCTAATTCCTAAATCCGCAATCCTAAATCATATATCCTAAATCTGAATCCTAAATCCACAATCCTAAATCCGCAATCCCCAAAATCCTAAATCTGCAATCCTAAATCCGCAATCCTAAATCCTAAATCTTAAATTCGCAATCCTAAATTCGCAATCCACAATCCTTAATCCTAAATCCGTAATCCTAAATCATTACTCCTAAATTTTAAATCCGCAATCCTAAATTCTAAATCCTAAGTCCGCAATCCTAAATCCTAAATCCTTAATCCATAATTCTAAATTCTAAATCCTGAATCCGCAATCCTAAATCCTAAATCCTAAATCCTAAATCCTAAATCCGCAATCCTAAATCCGCAATCCTATATCCTAAATCCGCAATCCTAAATCCTAAATCCTAAATCCGTAATCCTAAATCCTAAATCTGTAATCTAAATGATATATCACATAAATTTTAAATCTGCAATCCTAAATCCTAAATCCACAATCCTAAATTCTAAATCCCCACAATCAACAATCATAAATCCGCAATCCTATATCCACAATCCTAAATCCTAAATCCACAATCCTAAATACGCAATCCTAAATCCTAAATGCGCAATCCGTAATCCACAATCCTAAATCCTAAATCTGGAATCCGCAATCATAAATCATAAATCCGCAATCATAAATCCTAAATCTGCAATCCTAAATCCTAAATCTGCAATCCACAATCATAAATCATAAATCCGCAAACCTAAATCATATATCCTAAATCCGTAATCTGCAATCCTAAATCCTATGTCCTAAATCTATAATCTACAATCTACAATCCTATGTCCTAAATCTACAATCTACAATCCTAAATTTATAATCCTAAATCCAAAATCAACAATCCTAATTCATAAATCCTAAATCTGCAATCTGCAATCTTAAATCTGCAATCAACAATCCTAAATTATAAATCTGCAATCTTAGATCCTAAATTATAAATCCTATATCTGCAATCCTAAATCCTAAATCCTATATCTGCAACCCTAATCCTAAATCCTAAATCTAAAGCCACAATCCTAAGTCCTAAATCCGCAATCCTAAATTCTAAATTCTAAATCTGCAATCCCAAATCATAAATCCACAATCCACAATCCTAAATCCTAAATCCCAAATCCGCAATCCTAAATCCACAATCTTAAATCCGCAATCCTAAATCTGCAATCCTAAATCCTAACATGTATCCACAATCCTAAATCCTAAATCAACAATCCTAATTCCTAAATTCTAAATGCTAAATCCGCAATCCTAATTCTTAAATCCTAAATCCGCAATCCTAAATCCATGCTAAATCCAAAATCCGCGTTCCTTAATCCTAAATCATAAACCCTTAATCTGCAATTCTAAATCCTAAATCAACAATCCGCACTCCTAAATTCGCAATCCAAAATCTGCAATCCTAAATCCTGATTCTTAAATCCTAAATCTGCAATTCTAAATCTGCAATCCGCAATCCTAAATCCTAAATCATAAATCCGCAATCCTAAATCCTAAATCCGCAATCCTAAATTTGTAATCCACAATCCTAAATCCGCAATCCTAAATCCTAAATCCTAAATCCTAAATCCGCAATCTACAATCATAAATCCTAAATCCTAAATACACAATCCTATATCCTAAATCCTAAATCCGCAATCCTATATCCTAAATTCTTAATCCACAATCCTAAATCCGCAATCCTAAATCCTAAATTCGCAATGCTAAATCCTATATCCGTAATCCTAAATCTTAAATCCTAAATCCTAAATCCTAATTCCAAAATCCTAAATCCGCAATCCTAAATCCTAAATTCTAAATCTGCAATCCCAAATCCCAATTCCACTATCCTAAATCCGCATTCCGCAATCCAAAATCCTAAATCCACAATTCGTAATCATAATTCCTAAATCCGCAAATCTAAATCCTAAATCTGCAATCCTAAATCCGCAATACGAAATGCTGAATCCCCTAAATCCTAAATCTGTAATCCTAAATCCTAAATCTGTAATCCTAAATCCTAAATCATAAATCCAAAATTCACAATCCTAAATATTAATTCTAAGTCCCAAATCTGCAATCCTAAATCCGAAATCCGTATTCCGAAATCCCAAATCTTAAATCCGAAATCCTAAATCCTAAATCCACAATACTAAATCTGCAATCCTAAATTCGCAATTCTAAATCTGCAATCCTAAATCCGCAATTCTAAATCCGCAATCCTAAATCCGCAATCCGCAATCCTAAATCTTAAATCCGCAATCCTAAATCCTAGATCTGCAATCATTAATCTTAAATCCGCAATCTTAAATCCGCAATCCTAAATCATAAATCCACAATCCTAAATCCACAATCTACAATCCTAATTCCTAAATCCGCAATGCTAAATCCTAAATCTTATATTTTAAATCCCCAATCCTAAATCCGCAATCCTAAATCTGCAATCTTAAATCCGCAATCTTAAATCCATAATCCTAAATCCGTAATCCTAAATCCGCAATCCTAAATCCTAAATTAAAAATCCGCAATTCTAAATCCTAAATCCTAAATCCACTAATCCTAATTTTAAATCCTAAATCCTAAATCCGCAATCCTTAATCAGCAATCATAAATCCTAAATCCGCAATCCTAAATCCGCAATCCAAATCCACAATTCTAATTCCTAAATCCGCAATCCGCAGTCCTAAATCATATATCCTAAATCCTAAATCCGCAATCCTAAATCCAAAATTCGTAATCCGCAATCCTAAATCCTATATCCGCAATCCTAAATCCTAAATCCTAAATCCACAATTCTAAATCCTAAATCCACAATTCGCAATCATAAATCTTAAATCCTTAATCCACAATCCTAAATCCATAATCCTAAATCATAAATCCTATATCCGTAATCCGCAATCCTAAATACTAAATTCAAAATCATAATCCCTAAATCTTAAATTCTAAATCTGCAATCCTAAATCCTAAATCCACAATCCTAATTCCTAAATCATAAATTGAAAATCTGCAATCCTAAATACTAAATCCGTAATCCGAAATCCTAAATCCGCATTCCCAAATCCCAAATCTTAAATCCTAAAATCTTAAATCCACAATCCACAATCATAAATCCTAAATCCGCAATCCTAAATCTGCAATCATTAATTCCAAATCCGCAATCCTAAATCCTAAATCCGCAATCCTAAATCCGCAATCTTAAATCCGCAATCCTAAGTAATAAATCCCCATAAATTCTAAATCTGCAATCATAAATCCTAAATCTGCAATCCTAAATCCTAAATCTTAAATCCGCAATCCTAAACACTTAATCCTAAATCCTAAATCCATAATCCTAAATCATAAATTCTAAATCCGCAATCCTAAATCCTAAATCCTAAATACGAAATCTAAATCATAAATCATAGATCCTAAATTCGCAATCATAAATCCTATATCTGCAATTCTAAATCCTAAATCCACAATCCTAAATCCACAATCCTAATCCTAAATCCACAATCCTAAATCCGCAATCCTAAATCTGCAATCCTAAATCTTTAATCCAAAATTCTAAATTCACAATCCACAATCCTAAATCCTAAATCCTAAATCCTAAATACGTAATCCTAAATCATAAATCCAAAATCCAAAATATTAAATCCGCAATCCTAAATCCTAAATCCGCAATTCTAAATTCTAAATTCTAAATCCTAAATCCTAAATCTACAATCCTAATCCAAAATTCTAAATCCGCAATCTTAAATCCGCAATACTAAATCATGTATCCACAATCCACAATCCTAAATCCGCAATCTTAAATCCTCAATCCAAAATCAGCAATCCTAAATCCTAAAGTCTCAATCCGCAATCCTAAATCCACAATCCTAAATCTTAAATCTGTAATCCTAAATCTTAAAACCACAATACTAAGTCCTAAATTCGTAATCCTAAATCATAAATATTAAAACCTAAATCTGCAATCCTAAATCCGCAATCCTAAATCCGCAATCTTAAATCATAATCCTAAATCCACAATCGTAAGTCCTAAATTCGCAATCCGCAATCCTAAATTTGTAACCCTAAATCGTAAATCCTAAATCCACATTTCTCAATTCTAAATCTGTAATCCTAAATCCTAAATCCGCAATCCTAAATCATAAATCCTAAATTCGCAAATCTAAATCCTAAATCCTAAATCCTAAATCCACAATCCTAATCCTAAATTCTAAATCCTAAATCCTAAATCTGCAATCCTAAATCCTGTATCCTAATCCTAAATCCAAAATCCGCAATCCTAAATCCTTACTCCAAAATCCGCAATCCTAAATCCTAAAGTCGCAATCCGCAATCTTAAACCCTAAATCCTAAGTCCTAAATTCGTAATCCTAAATCCGCAAGCCTAAAGTTCTAAATCCGTAATCCTAAATCCTAAATCCACAATCCTAAATTCGCAATCCTAAATCCGAAATCCGCAATCCACAATCCTAAATCCGCAATCTGTAATCCTAAATCCTAAATCCGCAATCTGTAATCCTAAATCCGCAATCTTAAATCATAATCCTAAATCCACAATTGTAAATCCTAAATCCGTAATACACAATCCTAAATCCTAAATCCGTAATACACAATCCTAAATCCTAAATCCTAAATTCGTAATCCTAAATTCTAAATCATTCGCAATCCTAGATCGTAAATCCTAAATCCGCACTACACAATCCTAAATCCTAAATCCTAAATTATAAATCTGCAATCCTAAATTCTAAATCTGCAATCCTAAATCATAATCATAAATCCACAATCCACAATCCTAAATCCTCAATCAGCAATCCTGAATCTTAAATCCGTAATACGCAATACTATATCTTTAATCCGCCATCATAAACCCTTAATCCCAAATCCGTAATCCTAAATCCGCAATACTAAATCTTAAATCCGCAATCCGTAATCCTAAATCATAAATCCTAAATCCGTAATCCTAAATCTTAAATACGCAATCCAAAATCCCATAAATTCTAAATCCTACATCCTAAATCTGCAATCCTAAATCTTAAATCCTAAGCCCTATATCCGCAATCCTAAATCCACAATCATAAATCCTAAATTTGCTATCCTAAATTCTAAATCCACAATCCTAAATTCTAATTCCCAAATCCGCAATCCTAAATTCTAAATGCTAAATCCGCAATCCTAAATCAACAATCATAAATCCAAAACCCGCGATCCCAAATACTAAATCCGCAATCCTAAATCATAAATCCTTAATACGCAATCCTAAATCCACAATCCGTACTCCTAAATCCAAAACCCTAAATCCAAAATCCAAAATCCAAAATCCAAAATTTTAAAGCCTAAATTCGCAATCCTAAATCCTGAATCCTAAATCCGCAATCCTACCGCAATCCGCAATCCTAAATCACAAATCCTAAATCCGCAATCCTAAATCCTAAATCCGCAATCCTAAATCCTAAATTCGCAATCCTAAATCCTAAATCCTATATCCTCAATCATAAATCCTAAATCCGCAATCCAATATCCGCAATCCTAAATTCACAATCCTATATCCTAAATCCTTAATCCTAAATCTGCAAACCTAAATCCTAAATCCACAATCCTAAATCCTATATCCATAATCCGCAATCCTAAATCTAAATCCTAATTTCCAATTTCTAAATCCTAAATCCGCAATCCGTAATCCTAAATCCACAATCCTAAATCCACAATCCTAAATCTGCAATCCTAAATCCTAAATCTATAATTCTAAATCCTAAATCCGCAATCCTAAATCTTAACTCCTAAATGAGTAATCCTAAATCATAAATCTGCAATCCTAAATCCTAAATCATAAATCTGCAATCCTAGATCTTAAATCCTAAATCCTAAATCCTAAATACGCAAGCCTAAATTCTAAATCCAAAATTCAAAATTCACAATCCTAAATCCTAGGTCTACAATCTTAAATCCTAAATCCTAAATCCTAAATCCTAAATCCTAAATTTTAAATCCTAAATCCTAAATTCTAAATCTGCAATCCTAAATCTTAAATATGCAATCCTAAATCATAATCCGCAATCCTTAATCCTAAATCCGCAATCCTAAATCCGTAATACGCAATAATAAATCTTTAATCTGCAATCATAAATCATTAATCCCAAATCCGTAATCCTATATCCGCAATCCTAAATCTGCAATCCGTAATCCTAAATCCTAAATCCGTAATCCTAAATCATATATTCTAAATATGTAATTCTAAATCCTAAATCTGCAATCCGCACTCCTTAAACCTAAATCCTAAATCCTAAATTCGCAATCCGCAATCCTAAATCTTAAGTACTAAATCACAATCCTAAATCCTAAATCTTCAATCCACAATCCTAATCCTAAATCCGCAATCCTAAATCATATATCCTAAATCTGAATCCTAAATCCACAATCCTAAACCCGCAATCCCCAAAATCCTAAATCTGCAATCCTAAATCCGCAATCCTAAATCTTAAATTCGCAATCCTAAATCCGCAATCCACAATCCTTAATCCTAAATCCGTAATCCTAAATCATTACTCCTAAATTTTAAATCCGCAATCCTAAATTCTAAATCCTAAGTCCGCAATCCTAAATCCTAAATCCTTAATCCATAATTCTAAATTCTAAATCCTGAATCCGCAATCCTAAATCCTAAATCCTAAATCCTAAATCCGCAATCCTAAATCCGCAATCCTAAATCCTAAATCCTAAATCCTAAATCCATAGTCCTAAATCCTAAATCTGTAATCTAAATGATATATCACATAAATTTTAAATCCGCAATCCTAAATCCTAAATCCTAAATCCACAATCCACAATCCTAAATTCTAAATCCACAATCAACAATCATAAATTCGCAATCCTATATCCACAATCCTAAATCCTAAATCCACAATCCTAAATACGCAATCCTAAATCCGTAATCCGCAATCCGTAATCCGCAATCCTAAATCCTAAATCTGGAATCCGCAATCATAAATCATAAATCCGCAATCATAAATCCTAAATCTGCAATCCTAAATCCTAAATCTGCAATCCACAATCATAAATCATAAATCATAAATCCGCAAACCTAAATCATATATCCTAAATCCGTAATCTGCAATCCTAAATCCTATGTCCTAAATCTACAATCTACAATCTACAATCCTATGTCCTAAATCTACAATCTACAATCCTAAATTTATAATCCTAAATCCAAAATCAACAATCCTAATTCCTAAATCTACAATCTGCAATCTGCAATCTTAAATCTGCAATCAACAATCCTAAATTATAAATCTGCAATCTTAAATCCTAAATTATAAATCCTATATCTGCAATCCTAAATCCTAAATCCTATATCTGCAACCCTAATCCTAAATCCTAAATCTAAAGCCACAATCCTAAGTCCTAAATCCGCAATCCTAAATTCTAAATTCTAAATCTGCAATCCCAAATCCTAAATCCACGATCCACAATCCTAAATCCTAAATCCGCAATCCTAAATCCATAATCCTAAATCCGCAATCCTAAATCTGCAATCCTAAATCCTAACATATCCACAATCCTAAATCCTAAATCAACAATCCTAATTCCTAAATTCTAAATGCTAAATCCGCAATCCTAATTCTTAAATCCTAAATCCGCAATCCTAAATCCACATTGCTAAATCCAAAATCCGCGTTCCTTAATCCTAAATCATAAACCCTTAATCTGCAATTCTAAATCCTAAATCAACAATCCGCACTCCTAAATCCTAAATCCTAAATTCGCAATCCAAAATCTGCAATCCTAAATCCTGATTCTTAAATCCTAAATCTGCAATTCTAAATCCGCAATCCGCAATCCTAAATCCTAAATCATAAATCCGCAATCCACAATCCTAAATCCGCAATCCTAAATTCGTAATCCACAATCCTAAATCCTAAATCCGCAATCCTAAATCCTAAATCCTAAATCCACAATCTACAATCATAAATCCTAAATTCTAAATACACAATCCTATATCCTAAATTCGAAATCCGCAATCCTATATCCTAAATCCTTAATCCACAATCCTAAAGTCCGCAATCCTAAATCCTAAATTCGCAATGCTAAATCCTATATCCGTAATCCTAAATCCTAAATACTAAATCCTAATTCCAAAATCCTAAATCCGCAATCCTAAATCCTAAATTCTAAATCTGCAATCCCAAATCCTAATTCCACTATCCTAAATCCTAAATCCGCATTCTGCAATCCAAAATCCTAAATCCACAATTTGTAATCATAATTCCTAAATCCGCAAATCTAAATCCTAAATCTGCAATCCTAAATCCGCAATACGAAATGCTGAATCCCCTAAATCCTAAATCTGCAATCCTAAATCCTAAATCATAAATCCATAATTCACAATCCTAAATATTAATTCTAAGTCCCAAATCTGCAATCCTAAATCCGAAATCCGTATTCCGAAATCCCAAATCTTAAATCCGAAATCCTAAGTCCACAATCCTAAATCTGCAATCCTAAATCCGCAATTCTAAATCCGCAATCCTAAATCCGCAATCCGCAATCCTAAATCCTAAATCCGCAATCCTAAATCCTAGATTTGCAATCATTAATCTTAAATCCGCAATCCTAAATCATAAATCCACAATCCTAAATCCACAATCTACAATCCTAATTCCTAAATCCGCAATGCTAAATCCTAAATCTTATATTTTAAATCCCCAATCCTAAATCCGCAATCCTAAATCCGCAATCTTAAATCCGCAATCTTAAATCCATAATCCATAATCCTAAATCCGTAATCCTAAATCCGCAATCCTAAATCCTAAATTCTAAATCCGCAATTCTAAATCCTAAATCCTAAATCCACAATCCTAATCTTAAATCCTAAATCCTAAATCCGCAATCCTTAATCAGCAATCATAAATCCTAAATCCGCAATCCTAAATCCGCAATCCAAATCCACAATTCTAATTCCTAAATCCGCAATCCGCAGTCCTAAATCATATATCCTAAATCCTAAATCCGCAATCCTAAATCCAAAATTCGTAATCCGCAATCCTAAATCCTATATCCGCAATCCTAAATCCTAAATCCGCAATTCGCAATCCTAAATCTTAAATCCTTAATCCACAATCCTAAATCCGTAATCCTAAATCCTAAATCCTATATCCGTAATCCGCAATCCTAAATACTAAATTCAAAATCATAATCCCTAAATCTTAAATCCTAAATTTGCAAACCTAAATCCTAAATCCACAATCCTAATTCCTAAATCATAAATTGAAAATCTGCAATCCTAAATACTAAATCCGTAATCCTAAATCCGCATTCCCAAATCCCAAATCTTAAATCCTAAAATCTTAAATCCACAATCCACAATCATAAATCCTAAATCCGCAATCCTAAATCTGCAATCATTAATCCCAAATCCTAAATCCGCAATCCTAAATCCGCAATCCTAAATCCGCAATCCTAAGTAATAAATCCCCATAAATTCTATATCTGCAATCATAAATCCTAAATCCGCAATCCTAAATCCTAAATCTTAAATCCGCAATCCTAAACACTTAATCCTAAATCCTAAATCCATAATCCTAAATCATAAATTCTAAATCCGCAATCCTAAATCCTAAATACGAAATTCTAAATCATAAATCATAGATCCTAAATCCGCAATCATAAATCCTATATTTGCAATTCTAAATCCTAAATCCACAATCCTAATGCTAAATCCACAATCCTAATCCTAAATCCACAATCCACAATCCGCAATCCTAAATCTGCAATCCTAAATCTTTAATCCAAAATTCTAAATTCACAATCCTAAATCCTAAATCCTAAATACGTAATCCTAAATCATAAATCCAAAATCCTAAATCTTAAATCCGCAATCCTAAATCCTAAATCCACAATTCTAAATTCTAAATTCTAAATCCTAAATCCTAAATTCTAAATCTACAATCCTAATCCTAAATTCTAAATCCGCAATCTTAAATCCGCAATACTAAATCATGTATCCACAATCCACAATCCTACAATCCGCAATCTTAAATCCTCAATCCAAAATCAGCAATCCTAAATCCTAAAGTCTCAATCCGCAATCCTAAATCCACAATCCTAAATCTTAAATCTGTAATCCTAAATCTTAAAACCACAATACTAAGTCCTAAATCCGTAATCCTAAATCATAAAACCTAAATCTGCAATCCTAATCCATCCTAAATCCGCAATCTTAAATCATAATCCTAAATCCACAATCGTAAGTCCTAAATTCGCAATCCGCAATCCTAAATTTGTAACCCTAAATCGTAAATCCTAAATCCACATTTCTCAATTCTAAATCTGCAATCCTAATCTAATCCGCAATCCTAAATCATAAATCCTAAATTCGCAAATCTAAATCATAAATCCTAAATCCTAAATCCACAATCCTAATCCTAAATTCTAAATCCTAAATCCTAAATCTGCAATCCTAAATCCTGTATCCTAATCCTAAATCCCAAATCCCAAATCCGCAATCCTAAATCCTTACTCCAAAATCCGCAATCCTAAATCCTAAAGTCGCAATCCGCAATCTTAAACCCTAAATCCTAAGTCCTAAATTCGTAATCCTAAATCCGCAAGCCTAAAGTTCTAAATCCGTAATCCTAAATCCTAAATCCTAAATCCACAATCCACAATACGCAATCCTAAATCCTAAATCCGAAATCCGCAATCCACAATCCTAAATCCGCAATCTGTAATCCTAAATCCTAAATCCGCAATCTGTAATCCTAAATCCGCAATCTTAAATCATAATCCTAAATCCGTAATACACAATCCTAAATCCTAAATCCTAAATCCGTAATCCTAAATTCTAAATCATTCGCAATCCTAGATCGTAAATCCTAAATACGCATTACACAATCCTAAATCCTAAATCCTAAATCCTAAATTATAAATCTGCAATCCTAAATTCTAAATCTGCAATCCTAAATCATAATCCTAAATCCGCAATCCTAAATCCTAAATCCTCAATCAGCAATCCTAAATTTTAAATCCGTAATACGCTAGATCTTTAATCCGCCATCATAAACCCTTAATCCTAAATCCGTAATCCTAAATCCTAAATCCGCAATACTAAATCTTAAATCCGCAATCCTTAATCCTAAATCATAAATCTTAAATCAGTAATCCTAAATCCTATATCCGCAATCCTAAATCCTAAATCCGCAATCCGCGCTCCTTAATCCTAAATACACAATCTTAAATTCGCAATCCTAAATCCTAAATTTGCAATCCACAATCCTAAATCCACAATCCTAAATCCGCAATCCTAAATCCTAAATACGCAATCCTAAATCCTAAATTTGCAATCCTAAATTCACAATCCAAAATCCAAAATCCGCAATCCTAAATCTTAAATACGCAATCCAAAATCCCATAAATTCTAAATCCGCAATCCTACATCCTAAATCCTAAATCTGCAATCCTAAATCTTAAATCCTAAGCCCTATATCCGCAATCCTAAATCCTAAATCCACAATCATAAATCCTAAATTTGCTATCCTAAATTCTAAATCCACAATCCTAAATTCTAATTCCCAAATCCGCAATCCTAAATTCTAAATGCTAAATCCGCAATCCTAAATCAACAATCATAAATCCAAAACCCGCGATCCCAAATACTAAATTCGCAATCCTAAATCATAAATCCTTAATACGCAATCCTAAATCCACAATCCGTACTCCTAAATCCAAAACCATAAATCCAAAATCCAAAATCCGCAATCCAAAATTCTAAATCCTAAATTTGCAATCCTAAATCCTGAATCCTAAATCCGCAATCCTACCGCAATCCGCAATCCTAAATCACAAATCGTAATTCCGCAATCCTAAATCCTAAATCCGCAATCCTAAATCCTAAATCCTAAATCCTATATCCTCAATCATAAATCCTAAATCCGCAATCCAATATCCGCAATCCTAAATCCACAATCCTATATCCTAAATCCTTAATCCTTAATCCTAAATCTGCAATCCTAAATCCTAAATCCACAATCCTAAATCCTATATCCATAATCCGCAATCCTAAATCTAAATCCTAATTTCCAATTTCTAAATCCTAAATCCGCAATCCGCAATCCTAAATCCACAGTCCTAAATCCTAAATTCTAAATCTGCAATCCTAAATCCTAATTCCGCAATCCTAAATCCTAACTCCTAAATCCACATTCCGCAAACCTTTAATCCTAAATCCACAATCCGCAATCCTAATTCCTAAATCCGCAATACTAAATCCTAAATCTACAATCCTAAATCCTAAATCCGCAATCCGCAATCCTAAATCCCCTAAATATGCAATCCTAAATCCTAAATCCGCAATCATAAATACTAAATCCTAAATTCGCAATCCGCAATCCTAAATCCATTATCCTAAATCCTAAATCCTAAATCCGCAATCCTAAATCCTAAATCCTAAATCCGCAATGCTAAATCCTAAATCCTAAATCATAAATCTCCAATCATAAATCCTAAATCCGCAATCCTTAATCCTAAATCCGCAATCCTAAATCCAAATCCACAATCCTAATTCTTAAATCTGCAATCCGTAATCTTAAATCCTAATTCTTATATCCTAAATTCGCAATCCTAAATCCTAAATCTGCAATCCTAAATCCTAAATCCGCAATCCTAAATCCGCAATCCTAAATCTTAAATACGCAATCCTAAATCCTAAATCAACAATCCTAAATCCTAAATTTGTAATCCGTAATCATAAATCCTAAATCCTAAATTCTAAATCCGCAATCATTTGTCCTAAATCCTAAATACGCAATCCTAAATCCTAAATCCTAAATCCGCAATCCTTAATTTTAAATCCTAAATTCGTAATTATAAATTCTAAATCCACAATCCTTAATCCACAATTCTAATCCTAAATCCTAAATATTAAATCATAAATCCGCAATCCTAAATCCTAAATCATGTATCCACAATCCACAATCCTAATTCCTAAATCCGCAATTCTAAATTCTAAATGCTCCCCAATCCTAAATCCTAAATCCACAATCAAAAATCCCCAATGCTAAATCCAAAAATCCACGATCCTAAATCCTAAATCCTAATTCCGCAATCCTAAATCATAAATCCTTAATCCGCAATCCTAAATCCACAATCCGCACTCATAAATCCTAAATTCGCAATCCGCAATCCTAAATCCTAAATCCGCAATCCAAATTCCTAAACCCTAAATTCACAATCCTAAATACAGAATCCTAAATCCGAAATCCCAATCCTAAATCTGCAATTCTAAATCCTAAATCCGCAATCATAAATCATAAATCCGCAATCCTAAATCCGCAATCCAAAATCTAAAATTCATAATCCGCAATCCTAAATCATATATCCGCAATCCTAACTCCTAAATCCACAATCCTATATCCTAAATCTTAAATCCTTAATCCACAATCCTAAATCCGTAATCCTAAATCTGTAATCCAAAATCTTATATTTGCAATCCTAAATCCACAATCCGCAATCCTAATTCCTAAATCCGCAATCCTAAATCCTAAATCTTCAATCCTAAATCCTAAATCCGCAATACGAAATCCGCAATACAAAATCCTAAATCCCCTAAATTCTAACTCCGCAATCCTAAATCCAAAATCATAAATCCAAAATCCGCAATCCTAAATCGTAAATCTGCAATCCGCAATCCTAAATCCGCATTCCCAAATCCACAATCCACAATCCTAATTCCTAAATCTGCAATCCTAAATTCGCAATCCTAAATCCGCAATCCTAAATCATAAATCCCATTAATCCTGAATCTACAATCCTAAATCCTAAATCCGCAATCCTAAATCCTAAATCCTAAATCTTAAATCCGCAATCCTAAATCCTTAATCCTAAATTCGTAATCCTAAATCTTTAATCCTAAATTCTAACTCCGTAATCCTAAATCCTAAATCCTAAATACGCAATCCTAAATCCTAAACCCGCAATTCTAAATCCTAAATCCTAAATCCGCAATTCTAAATTCTAAATCCTAAATCCACAATCCTAATCCTAAATACTAAATCCGCAATCCTAAATCTGCAATCCTAAATCTTTAATCCTAAATTCTAAATCCGCAATCTTAAATTCTAAATTATAAATCTGCGATCTTTAATCCTAAATCCTAAATCCTATATCTGCAATCCTAAATTCTAAATCCTATATCTGCAATCCTAATCCTAAATCCTAAATTCTAAATCCACAATCTACAATCCTAAGTCCTAAATCCGCAATCCTAAATTCTAAATCTGCAATCCCCAAATCGTAAATCCATAATTCACAATCCTTAAATCCTAAATCTGCAAACCTAAATCTGCAATCCTAAATCCGCAATCCTAAATCTGCAATCCTAAAGCCTAACTTGTATCCACAATCCTAAATCCTAAATCAACAATCATAAATCATAATTCCTAAATTCTAATTTCTAAATCCGCAATCCTAATTCTTAAATCCTAAATCCACAATCCTAAATCCGCAAAGCTAAATCCAAAATCCAAGATCCTAAATCCTTAATCCAGCAATCCTAAATCCACAATCCTAAATCCGCAATCCTAAATCCTAAATCCACAATTCACACTTCTAAATCCAAAATCCGCAATGCAAAATCCAAAATCCTTAATTTGCAATCCTAAATCCTGAATCTGAAATCCTAAATCCTAAATCTGCAATCATAAATTCGCAATCCGCAATCCTAAATCCTAAATCCTAAATCATAAATCCGCAATCCTAAATCCGCAATCATAAATCCTAAATTCGTTAATCCACAACCCTAAATCCGCAATCCTAAATCCTAAATCCGCAATCTACAATCATAAATCCTAAATCCGCAATCCTATATCCTAAATCCGCAATCCAATATCCTAAATCCTTAATCCACAATCTTAAATCCTAAATCTGCAATCCTATATCTGCAATCCTAAATCCTATATCCGCAATCTTAAATCTTAAATACTAAATCTTAAATCCTAAATCCTAAATCCTAAATCCGCCATCCTAAACCCTAAATTCTAAATCTACAATCCTAAATCATAATTCCACAATTCTAAATCCCAAATCCGCATTTCGCAATCCTAAATCCTAAATCCTAAATCCACAATCCGTAATCCTAATTCCTAAATCCGTAAACATAAATCCTAAATCTATAATCCTAAATCCTAAAGCCGCAATCATAAATACTAAATCCTAAATCCTAAATCCGTAATCCTAAATCCTAATTACGCAATCCTAAATACTAAATCCGTAATCCTAAATCCTAAATCCGCAATGCTAAATCCTAAGCCCACAATCCTAAATCTGCAATCATAAATCCGCAATCATAAATCCGCAATCCTAAATCCGTAATTCTAAATCAAATATCCAAAATCCAAATCCTCAATCCTAATTCCTAAATCCGCAATACTAAATCCTAAATCATATATCCTAGATCCGCAATCCTAAATCCGCAATCCTAAATCCCATAAATCCTAAATCCGCAATCCTAAATCCTTAATACTTAATCCTAAATCAACAATCCTAAATCCTAT
>JAWHQI010001157.1:0-25000 GCA_033032865.1 Dactylorhiza incarnata
CCTTGAATGGATCTACTTCGCCTTTTGGGTTTCCCTTTCATAATCAACAAGAAAGAGTCTCTCTCGTTACCGAGATTGAGATTTATGAAGGCTTGGTGTATATAAGGGAGAGACCTACACGTATTTGTTTATGTAGCGATAGCAGCACGCTATAGCTGCACATGAATGGCAAGCTTCGGCTGGTGCCCTGATGACTAAGGAGCATGGGGATAGAGCCAGAGTAGTAGGGATGAGGAACCCAAAGGGTATGCATTCAACCAATGGAAAAACTTATCTACTCCAATGGTTCGCCTCCTAGTGGCTTCCAAGCCTTGGCATTGTCAGTCAATTCCTTGCGAGTCTTATACCATGGCTAAGGCTTATGAAACCTACCCGCTTCTCTTATATTGGTCGCCAATCTCCTGCTCTATTGATCAGAGATCACATGACTCCTGACGCATGAACTCTGTCGACTAGAGTACCAATGGAAGACGACCCTATGCTCTCATTTATGGGCTTTCACGATCATAAAGAGGGATTTCTATCGCTGGTTGGAATGGTTACCTTCTTTATCGACCACATTCTCCGGGTTCTCTCGGTCAACAAACAATAGGTCGATGACTACGACTGTTTGGCATACTCCACCACAAGGTGGTGATCACCTTCGTACTCGGCTTTCTAGCCAACTCTTTCACCGCGCGCGGGCTAAAGAGTTCGCAAGTGGACCAGAGACAGAAACCGGTGTGCTAGTACTAGATGCCTCGTCTACCGCTCCTCGGGTCAACACCAAGGCAAGATCGACCTTCGTGCCAAGGAAAGAAGTCCAAAAGCATCTCTTCTTCTTCTATAAGATCTGCTGCAGATGATATAGCTGCAGCTAGCCCGACAACTAGAGCACAGGATGGCACGAATCGCTCGAATGCAGAGATTGGCCACGAGCTGACCACTTCGCGCCTTTTGTTCTCCAACCATACCATGAAGAGTCGACAAGAGCAATCGCAGCTTCTTGAATGCCTCTTTCTACGTGAATTTCTTCTTCAATAGCAGGTCCTATTCTTCCAACAGCTCAATCTCGCCTGGTCTTTCTTCACCCACGGGGCGGTGAGGATGGGACGTGCTTTCCTCAAACATTTCACCGTCCTACCCTCTACCCTGATTTTGCCCAAGCCCCTAAGATCCGCTGCCTGGAACTAGCGTCTCAAAAGCCCACGCTTCGTAGCTCAAGGAGATCGACTGGACGTACGGGCACTAATTAGCCGACAGGTAGAGAGTTCCTCCTGCGCCAGAAGCTACAGCTATCAAAAAAGAAAAAGCTGCTACATCTGCTTCGTCAAGTTCTACTTTCAGCTTCTAAACTGACACCTGCTTCCGTTGCCGCCCCGTGGGTTCTATGGAAAGCTAACCCTATGCATTACCACTTCCTTTCCCAACCATCGGTACGCAACTCCTCGGATTCATCGATCCCTGCGGATCGCCTATCTTTCTTAGAACGATTGTCTATACTCTACCGAGCAGGACACCTTTGCCTATGACGGAGTAGGAGAAAGATGGACTGAGCATTTACCTTTCTCATCCTCCTAAGAAAGTGAAGTATGCCATTACTCTCAGCTGTTCACGGCCTTGATTTGTTTCGCATAAGCTAGTCTTTGTGTAATCTCAGCTGCAGTTGTTCACGACCGGTGGAATTTCTTGGCGCGAACGTGAGAAGAATCAAAGGCCTTAGGAGTTCCATAAGCCGACTTATCCCCTCATTGGTTCACGACTTCTAGTGACTAGTTTTCAGTGGCGAATGCTCAATCTAGATAGTTTGGAGTGAGCGTGTTTATACGCTTTGAAAGAGGGTTTGCATACCGATTCTCTCAATCTTGAGAGGGATAATTCCTATGCTGGAAGACGTATTCTGATAATAAGGGAACTCTTAAACCGGCTCAGAGGTCCGCCTCAGGAAGTTGACGTAGAAGGATTCAGATTTCTAGCGTCCTTCTGTTTACGTGGCTTATCTTAGAAAGAGGAAAGTGAGACTCAGAATGTGAACCGAGGCTCCACTAGTAGCTGCCCGGGGATGTAGCTACTAAAAAGGATATCAAAATCATAACATAAAGAAAGCAAAGAAGACCCCTCTAGTAGTGGATTTCTCATAGAGAAAGAAAGCACCCGGGGGCTGAGAAAGAACAAAGACAATCGAGATCATCAAAGAAAGACAAAGATAAAGGCACAGACGATGAACCAGTTCACCCGGTAAAGCAAGACCACTATTTGAATAGTACGAAATCGAAGGCGCGTAGCGAATCCATTGCTTGCTTACGTCCGGGGATCAATCAAGGGAGACTGGTTGTTGTCACTTCGTCTTGCTTTCGGTTACGGGGTCTCTTCTCCCCGATTTTCCATCCCAACTTTCTTCGGTCTGGGAAGATTGATTCGTCGATTGAGGCTCTCGCTTCCCTCATGGGGCCTCGTTCTTGTTTTTGAGTTCAGGCTTTTCCACGAGCTTTGAAGAAATTCTCTGACTAAAGGAAAAACCTTCGAAAAAGATCCAGGCTTGACCTTGCCATCTAAGCTTATTGGCTTTTCACGGGGGAAAGGGCCAGTAGCACCTGGTAGTTGTCTATTCTTCGAGGACGATAAGCGATTCAGGAGTCTATTCTTCCTCCTCTTCTTGAAAGCGGAATCTTTCTGAGAGCGCCTACCTTGAGTCGGGTCTCCTATCTCTTTGATATTCGTTTCAAACCAGAACGAATCTAAAGTCTTATGCATAACAGTCCACTTTTTTTTTTCTTATCAGTCATTGATCGCATGAGAGTTCTCTTTCCCGTTTTTTAGTTTCTTTGGTCTTATCCTCGGGCCACCGAATCCCGAAAGAGAACATCCTCTAAAGAGCGGTGCTTTCTCGTTCCAATGGTGTGAGCATCTTCTCTTATGATCTTTCTTGACTTTCGTTCATTTCTTTTTCATAGGCGCACCGACCTATTGATTGATTCTCGCCCAGCACCTACGCTTTCCGATGAGGAAGATTTAGTCTTGATCTCTCCCGGCCTATTGATTGTACAACTATCTTTATTTGATTCCCAGAATGAGCAAGCAAGGAAGGGGGCCGGTGATAGACTCTCTTGTTTTCTTTCCCTTTTCAAAGCCCCGTACCTACTAACTGAATCTGGCTTTATCTATCAAAGCCTGATTCTTTTTTAGAAGAAATATCATATACGATGATCTTCTTTTCTTCATCTGTATGTCTGGTTCACGAGGTTTGATAAAAAAGAGAATTTTCGATTGACCGGAAAATGGGTTTTGAATCAAAAAACCCGGGAAAGGCCCCAAAGGGTCCAAAGGAGGTGAGCCGATAGGCGAAGCCCTTGCGCCTACCCAGTTGCTAGGCGAAGGGCCCAACCCAAGGGGGGTGAGCCGATAGGCGAAATGGGTGAGAAGATAGCGACGAAGGCGACTGAAAGGAGGAGCCGCTAGGCGACCCTTGACCTCTACCTCCCCGATAGGGTCGATGAGCCGCTAGGCGACCCTTGACCTCTACCTCGTAGTCATAGCAAGGAAACGAAGTAGAAAAAAGAGCTCTTTTCTATTTCACTTCATGAGGAGACGAAGTCGGTGAGCCGATAGGCGAACAACCCTTTGGATCCTTTCTTCGCTATCGCTCGCCTCGCTAGCGACTTTATTTCAAGAAATTTGATGAACTTACTCAATCTAAATGAAATTCTTCTCCCGGAACGCTAGCTAATCTACGAGTTCCCTTCAATCTTCTGCAGAACGCCTTCTGATTCAGGAACCGGGGCGTCGGCCCGGGAAGGGAGAGTGGCCGAGTGGTCAAAAGCGACAGACTGTAAATCTGTTGAAGGTTTTCTACGTAGGTTCGAATCCTGCCTCTCCCACTTGTTGTAGACTGAAGAGAAGAGAAAGTAGGCGTCAGTCTACACCGAGCGAAGCTCTTTTTTGCCGTGCCTTGAAGTGAAAGTGAAATTGTATCGTATGCGGAACTACTACGATCTATAGAGATTCCCCATCTATATCCAATCCCAACGGGCGAGAATAGAAGCGAGTCGCTTCCGGCTTGTAGTCTCTGCAGTCGGCACACGCACGCGCCCGCCAGAATGCCTCCTTGGTTCGGGACGAAGCCAAGCGATACATACGATAGACGAAGGAAGCGCCCACCCGGCTCTCAGAGACCTGTAGTTTTGAAGCAAGAACCATAATACAGCAAGGTTCGCCTATTTAGATAACTCAAAGGAGAAGAAAGAAAAAGAACACGAAAGCCGTAGCGCGTTAGCGCATCCGTTTTCTTTCAGGGGAACGCAAGTGGATTGGAGAGGTGGAAGAAGGATGGATTGAGGAGTCTTTGTGCGAGCCGTATGCGGTGAGAGTCGCACGTACGGTAACGAGGGGGGTTACGTGTAGTGTGGTGGTTGGGCCTACCCACCCTATTTGTTCCATGATCTATGGGTCTACTGGAGCTACCCACTTCGATCAATTAGCCAAGATTTTGACCGGATACGAAATCACTGGTGCTCGATCTAGTGGTCTTTTTATGGGGATTCTATCTATCGCTGCAGGATCCCTATTCAAGATCACTGCAGTTCCTCTTCGGGCGGCTGTAGGATAGGGTATGTAAAGGCCCCCTATAGGTAGTAGGGTAGGATGGGTGGTACCGCTCAGATTGAGGCCAATCCTCCTAACTGCGCGCGGGCCGGGCTTAGAGCGCGTGAAACTAATCACTACCTCGTAAGGGCGTTGAGACCATAGCATGTTACACAAAAGCGCCGCTTTCTCTGGAGTGTTGTCACACAGCTGCCCGACTAGAAGAGCTACTCGCTCTGTAGTGTTGTCACACAAGATAAGCACGCCGCCCGCCTGCTGGCCGGGCGAATCGAAGTTCTCTTCCGGTCAACTGTCCACCCAGTCAAGTGCAAAAAACACAGTGGAATCAAGCAACGCACGCTGCTGGTGTGCTTCCTGCCCACGAGGAAAGAAAGAAGAGCGACAAGGCGAGCGATAGCGAAGTTGACTATTTGCAGCATGGGAGCTGATTACCCAAGAAATCCCTGGGAAAAAAGAAAAGATATCTCGGTAACGAAAACCATAGGAGGCTTTATTGGCGAGATCCAACGGTGAACAGCTGCCCAAAAGAAAAACTGCCTGGAAGTCCGAGGACCTTTAGTACCGTACCCTACCCCCGAACCAGCAGCCTTCGCGCCAAGCGACGACCGCCCTTGTCCCTTTCCTTTTTCCATGAAGCCTACTTCTTAGCTTTGTTCCGTCAGTCTCAGGCAAAGCTTGAGTGGTTCGCCTTTACTCACTCCGTGGGCCACTTGACGATCGTTTCGTTTCCGGGTTGATGGATGGATTCAGTCAGCCTCACTCCGCCCTTGACCCTTTTGTTTCGAGCAAGCTTTCGCTTTTTATCCCGGCTTTCAACAACTTTCGCTGACGCTTCCAAAGGCGACCTTTCCGTCATTGAAGTAGCCTTTCCTCGCCTACCCTAAGAAAGAAGTGAAGTCACTATCTTCTTGCCCTACTGAAGTACCAAAGGTGCGCGCGCGGAGCCCGGTTACTTTACTATGTCTATGGTTGCTACTGAAGGAAGTAGGCGGGGGGTATGTAAAGGCCGCCCGTAAGGGTGAGCCGATAGGCGAACGGGACTTTAGCTAGGTCCGATTTTCTTAATCCCCGGCTCCGCTCCGAAGGAGATAGGCGAACGGTCCGAAGGGTCCAAACCCTTGCGCCTACCCTCGCCGATAGGACATCTGTCGAAGGGAGGGGTCAGGCGAGCGTGAGCGAAGATTTGTTTTTCGAAGAAGCCTGTAGAGAATGAGGGGGGGCCTTCGGGATAATAAGGAATTCCGGCTCGGCCCGGGAAAGCGCTGGCAACAACATAAAGGAAGGGGTCCATGTAGCTGCTGCGACCGCCCACTGAGCAGCAGGTTCGGCATCTACTACAAAAGAGAGAATCCACTGAAGATGACCACGCCTCTGCTAGGCAGCGTGTGGAATGGCCGAGAGCGGACCCTTTTGGATATATAATCCAAGCCGAGAGTGGAGTTACGTGAACAGCCGTCTGATGGAAAACAACTTTCACGTTCGGTTCAGAGAGCACTTTTTTCGTTGAGAATTCCTCGTTCCCTTTTGTGTGAATTCCCCAGCGGCGAATTCAAAACTTGTGGGGCCCTCTCTCTTCAATCTCTCGAGCCCCGAAGAAAACCCCCCTCTCCCTCGGACTCCATCTCTCTTTTGACTCCATATATGTGGGCACCTGATATCTATGAGGGTTCACCCACCCCGGTGACAGCATTCCTGTCTATTGCGCCTAAAATCTCTCTTTTTGCAAATATGTCACGTGTTTTTCTTGTTGGTTCCTATGGAGGTACATTGCAACAAATCTTCTTTTTCTGCAGCATTGCTTCTATGATCTTAGGAGCACTGGCCGCCATGGCCCAAACGAAAGTAAAAAGACCTCTAGCTCATAGTTCGATTGGACATGTAGGTTATATTCGTACTGGTTTCTCATGTGGAACCATAGAAGGAATTCAATCATTACTAATTGGTCTCTTTCTTTATGCATCAATGACGATAGATGCATTTGCCATAGTTATAGCATTACGGCAAACCCGTGTCAAATATATAGCGGATTTGGGCGCTCTAGCCAAAACGAATCCTATTTCGGCTATTACCTTCTCCATTACAATGTTCTCATACGCAGGAATACCCCCGTTAGCCGGCTTTTGTAGCAAATTCTATTTGTTCTTCGCCGCTTTGGGTTGTGGGGCTTACTTCCTAGCCCCAGTGGGAGTAGTGACTAGCGTTATAGGTCGTTGGGCGGCCGGAAGGTTGCCATGAGTAAGGTTGGGAGACCTAATTTTTCCGTCCGGACACGTAGCTTACCGAATCAGTTGCGACACGGATGGGAATGCATGCTACGAAAGACAGGATCGAGTCTGATACACGTAATCCTTGTACGAGTCCACAATCACTACACGAGATGAACCTAGGTTTGGTGAATTGAAGTTGGCCTTAGGTGTAATAGGACTCCCAGTTACTGCGCGTATACTGAGGTGCTCCCCGTCGGTTGTTGGAACGACGCGAGCCGGGCTTTCAGAAAGATGAAGGGACAGAGGCGCGAAGCGTTCCCCATCTAATTTGGGGCGGAAAACGAATCGACATCTCGATGTGATACAGCCCTTTCCATTTTCGTTGGGAAAGAACGGCGAAGTCCATCCGAACCGTCCAATGAAGAAAGAAGAGGAGAGCAACAATGGCGCGCGAAGCGCATGCGGAACGGGCACGGAGACAAAACAGAAGTGTGACCGACTTCTTTCTACTTTCCTTTAGAAGAGAAAACTTCGCTCCGCGCAACTATGATCTCTGAGCCTTTTGAGATTCATAGTTGCTAAGCTCACCTCCTTTGGGTCGCATAGCGATGCTTCGCTCACGCCTTCGCCGCTACGCGCTTCGCTCACGCTCGCCTTCGCTTCCACAAGCAGTGCTTTGTTTCCTGGCCAAATCAAGGATTTTGGGCTTCTTGCTGAATCTATATTCATCGAAAGAGAGATCCATCCATCTATCCAGATATCTCAAAACAAATCATTCAACGTTTGCGTTTGATTCAAAGAACTGCGCTGAGCCCCCCCGCTCATGAAACGGCTCTGCTGCAATGGATGGCAGAGGGTCCGTAGTACCCGAAGCACTGGAGTGATCCAGTGGCCGGGAAGGGGCCTAGAAGTGCCTACTACTACACCACACTACACTTGGCTCTACACATTGACCCCTATCCAGTGTCTGGCAGAACGTTGGGGCTTCAATCCTGACTCCTTATCCCCATCTCAGCCCAGGCTAACGGAGCCTGACTTCTTCAGGGAGAGAGTGGAGCCTCGAGAAGTACTCTGGAGAGGAAGATCCTTGGCCCCTCTTCTACAGGTCTTTCTACATGGAAGCGGGCGGGGAAAAGAGAAAACACGGGAATAAGAAGCAAGCGGAGGGGACGATAGGCCGCCCGTAGGCTTACGGCTCAGCTCTACGAGGTAGAGGTCAAGGGTCGCCTATCGGCTCACCCCCTTTGGGGCCTTCGACAGATGTCCTATCGGCTCACCGCTCCGTGGGTCGTCCTCTTCGTCACCACGCTAGTTCGAGGTTGGCGCAAGGGCAACCTGACGAGCGGCCTAGGGCGGCCTGTTCGCCTATCGGCTCACTTCCTTCGTCCTCTTCGGGTCGCCAGAATCGTGACCACTTGTTCGTTTCGACCGACTACGGGGTAGGCGCAAGGGTCTTGGACTGTTCGCCTAATCGGCTCACCGACTTCGTCCCCTCTTTCTATAAGCTCAGCTACTTCGTCCCCTTGGGCCCTTCGCCTAGCGGCTCGGGTCAAGGGTCGTAGAGCCGTGTCTTGTAAGTGATCCGAACCTGCCCGGAGCGAGCCCCTCTTAGAGGCAAGTTCAGTTGGTGAGCCGTATGATGGGCAACTATCTCCTGCGGTTCGGAGAGGACTCAGCTGTGAGTTAGTACCCCCTTGGTTTCGGGGGTGGACCCTTTCACTCTATTTTCTTATATACGCTTAGCGAAAAGAATGTTTTTTGATAGACCTAGGACATGGATTCTATATGAACCAATGGATCGTGACAAGTCGTTACTACTAGCAATGACTTCCTCTTTCATTACTTCATCCTTTCCATATCCCTCTCCCTTGTTCGATCTTACTCATCAAATGGCACTCAGTTCATATCTTTCAGTTCGATCATTGACAAGGTTCAAAGAAAGGGTGGGCCATTGATAAAGAATCGATTCCAAACCACAATGCTAGCAGATGGCGGGCCTCCGCTTTTCTTTTCATTAATGAAACCTGCCAGTTATTTTCTTTATTATGGACTCAAATCAAAAGTAAAAAAATTTCGAATCGTAGATTTTCTAAGCGAAGAAAAGAAAAGAACGGAACGAAAGGTAATGCTAATTGAACGGTGTGATAAGCTACTAGTTCTTCAACCGAAAAAGAGAGTCGAATAATGGACTGCAAAGGGGCAGGCTAGCCACCCGGGAAGCACCAAAGGAAATAGATAGATCTGAAGGAAAGCGACTCCTACCGCTACGTGGGAGCAAGATAGGGGTCTTAGCCCAATATAGTATAGACGAAAGATTCAATCAGCTAGTTGTAAACCCTTAATCCGAAAGTAGAGAATTGATTTGGTTCAGTGAGGAAATGAAATTTTCTTGAATTGCATATAGAAACAAAACGAACCACTTCTCTTCTCGGAGCGGAGGGCATTTAGGAAGAATGGCTTTTTGGTCCCTTTCGTCCAGTGGTTAGGACATCGTCTTTTCATGTCGAAGACACGGGTTCGATTCCCGTAAGGGATAGGTACTCATTCCCGGCCGCTTTCAGTTAGTGTTCATTGCTGAGTGATCGCTCGCTATCTGGCTGGAAAAGGTGCTTCCTCTCTCCCAGCAAGCAAGTGCATTCGATGAAGAAACCAAATTTGTTTTCCATCCGTATCTCTTCTTGACTTTTCAGTGACACGGGGGGAGTCAAGTAGACTTTCTTCTCCGTCTCATCCATGAGCATTGATCGAGATGGCTTTTGTGCCGGTCAATCTGTATCCCATTCTTCAGGTATAGTTTGATCACAGATCGGCGGGTGAGATGATTCTATTTGCCTTTCTCCTCCTTTCGTCCCGGCCCGGAATTTTAGGTCCCTACTAAGCAGAATTAGTAAAAACTCTCGTTCAACGTATGCTATTTGAAGAATCATTTAGAGTCTAGCAAAAAAAGCAAAAACCGCCCTGACGAGGTAATGAGAAGTGAAACGACTCGTGTTGGCTTTAGGGTAGAGAAAGTCTACCGCCTGGTAAACGGATTCCATTCTGCTACTAGGGTTCCAAACCTTCCCCTTAGCTCTCTCATTTTCCTTATCAAGAGATGCTAAAGCTCTTTCTAGTTGGTCTTTCTAAGTAGGGAAGGAGGGCTTTGGGCAAAGAGCAACTCCTTCCTTCCTCCACTCCTTCAGTCCCAGTACTGAAAGACTTGAAGGAGTGGAGGAAGGAATTCGTTTTTTTTTTCTTCCTGCTTCTTATGCTTATGTAAGAACTAGTAGAAAGAAAGGAATTGAGAACAAAATAAGGCAGCATTGATAGACCTAGAATGAGAATGCTTTTTTGGGAATCGTCTTAGCAACTGGCTATAGCCATGAGTAAACCGCCGGGAGAGGAAGTTTTCACTGTCATGAGAGAGGGACGAGCAAGTGACGGATTGGGAAAAAAAGAGGTAGATCTTCTGAGCGGTCATTTAGGGGCCTTGTTAGCGACCCATCATTCTTCCGTACCGTGTCCGATCGAAGCCAGCAAGAGATACAGGAATCATTGCTCATAGATGTGAATTGAGAAAGCAAGCCCGAATTTGCTTTTTCATTAGGCTCTATAGTCCGGTCCCTGTCCCTGGGAAGGTCTGATTGTTATCCGCAAGTGTTGTTTTGACCGGGAAGGTGAACTTTGCAAAAGTACTTCTTTGGTTGGAAAGATAGGACTTCTGAGTCCGAACCTACCCTACCCGAACAATTCAGCTATTGATGCGATACCCTTATCGCCGGAATCCCTTCTATTCTATACCACTCAACAGAAGCAAAAATCCCATCAAGCATGCAAGCCTGACTATCAAAGAGCGTATTCTCGGCATCAATCTTGCAATGATCTTGAATCTCATGACTGAAGTTGGCCATGAAGCCAGCAGAAGGGAACCAGGCCAAGCGTGGACAACGAAGTTGATTGTATAGTTTCTCTAGAAAAATCACTAAACAGACTCCGGGTGCGATATATATATAAGGCACATCAGCAGGCCGTCTCTCAGGACTAAAGGGGGGAGAGGAAAGTCAAGACCGGCCACTTTTCGTTCTTCTTGAAAGGAAATCAATTTTCTCTTTTCTGCGCTACCTATTCTTGGTGCATCAAAGCTCTTCGCTTAAAGCATCCCTTTCATCGTGGTTAGGACGACTCCTTTTGTTTGTGACCGGAATAAGCCCCATAAGCCAGGTATTCTCCAACGATAGAGCTTACCCACTTCTTGAATTCATCCATAAGAGAGAGCCATACTGAGGTTTAGGGTATATAAAGGGTTGGGAAGAGAATAGCATACGAAGAGAAAGTAGAGGTAGTAGTTGGATTCATGTGTCCTAAAAGGTGCCCCATCTGGTTGTTATTGAATTGAAGCAACGTCTAACCTTGATCAGTCCCGAGGCGAACTGAAGTTGTTTACCACTTCAGGGTCAAAAGATTAGAAAGAAAGAATCTTAGCTAACGCTCAGGCCCGGAGCAGCTGGTTGATAGTACACGAAGTTTCCGCCTGGGATAAGTGACTCCTTGGTACGGGCTCGCAACGGGCTATTCATCCCTCCGCTAAGCTTTCAAGCCCATGTACGAAGACCAACTGCCCATCTTTGTCTCAGTAGAGTGGCATGTTTCGGTCCTCTTCCCAGAGACCATTCTTCGATGGCAGTAGCTATTTGTTTGAGGAATAATAGCGCTTGTGGTCCTGCTTATTCATTAGGGCGCTCTCACGACAGTCTAGAATGCGAGACCGAAGATAGGGGAGATGACGCGAAAGCCTTTTTCGACACGGGTATATGGAAAAGTGAGCCAGTTATCTATAGATATCGTCAGTAAGCGATCAGTGGAAATCCCGCCTTTTGTCTCTGAGCTCCGTTTTTTCAAGAAAATCTTATGTGCGTTCCTGGGGAGTTCATTTGGGTATCATTTCGAGAAAGAGGCGAGCGGTAGCGAAGTTGAAAGAATATGGAATAACCCACCACCCTTCACCTACCCCCGACCTCAGACCTTCGAAGCAGCCTCAAATTCAAATGAGTTGAGTCATTTCTTTCTCATTGGCGCTGTATCGTTGAAGAAGAAACTCAAGCTGGTGCTGATGGACCTGTTGGTGTTGAAGCTGGTGCGGAATCTGCATCCGCTGTTTAAGCTGCTGGTAGACTTTATCTACCCTAACTAGCTCTGCAAGAGCTCTGCTTCACTGTCTAAGCTGAGACAAAAGAAAGGTCCCCGTTAGCAACTTAAACTTACTTGGCCTATTCTTTTGACCCTTGCTATTCTCTCTGTACGGGCAATAGGATCTTCGTTGCGAGCGAAGGTCGCCTTACGGCTCACCTCTTTAGCGGTAAAGATTCTGGTTTCACTACATATCATAATAGCGGAGAATAGAATTTTCTTGACAATCCGGATGTGCCTTTATATATCCTAAATCCGCTACTACATGAAAGGACTATTCAAAACAAACTTGATTCTTTTGAACAAGAGTTGGGGCACTCTCAGTTCTAGCTTCTTATCCTTCCTAGGGAAGCTTGCGCTTTCCTACTGATCGTGAAGGCCAATGAGCTTTCCTTAGATGGTTTATGAATGGCAAACCTTCTGCCTCTTTATCCATCTTTCCCCTAAGCCTGGTGCCTCACCGCTTTTCAGCATGCTTTGTAGATTCCGGAAAGGCGTAGTGGGACGGAGTCCTTAGCGGTGAACTCGTTCAGTCATGTCTAGTCTATCCGCTACGAGAATTTTCATAGCTTGAAAGAAAGGACAGGACGAGAGGAGGATGAAATCAACAGACGAAGGAAAAGCAGCTAGATCAGTTTGTGTGAGGAAATCTCTTTCTAGATGAAAAAGACAACAACCGGGTGACTGGAAAAACCTTGATCTTCTGCATCTGCAGATCGCCTTTCCAAACCTTCTCTCTCTGCGTACCGAACCGGGGAATCTGGTGACTCACGTGCAAGGTTTTCTTCGATTATTCAATTTCATAAGAAGGAGCGAAGCGCATGATTTTCGGGGCCAGAAGAAAATTCAAACTGGTATCACATCTAGAAGAACTTGGAAAGAATGAATATAGGAATCTAGGACTCTACTCCATTCTATGTCCTTTCGATTGAGTCAAGGAAATTGAATTTTCTTTAGAACCAGGCGAGCGATAGCGAAGACTCGTACCTTTCGGTCGAGCTCTTGTAGAACCTTAACCTTCACAAGCACCTGGAAGAGCCAAACTCGAAAGAGGAACCTGCGAACGTAATCTTAGGAGCGATATTGATATGCCTCTAGAAAACCAAATATGCTCGCCTTTTTACTACAATTATAGAAACTTGAACCGGCAGCGAGAAAGCCTATTTGCAGACGGAGCTTGCCTTTACATGGACATCCATTCTATCGCCTAGCTTATGGGTAGGCGCAAGGGCTTCGTCAGATGTTGACTTCGCCTATCGGCTCAGCGCCGGGCCTCTTCGCCTAGCGGCTCACTTCGCTAGCGCTCGCCTTCGTCGCTATCTTCTCACCCATTTCGCCTTACGGCTCACCCCCCTTGGGGCCTTTGGGCCCAAGGGCTGTTCGCCTATCGGCTCACTCTTCGTCGCTATCGCGACCTATCTCCTTCGGAGCCGGGGATGAAACCTGTTCGCCTATCGGCTCACTTCCTTCGTCCTCTTCGGGTCGCCAGAATCGTGACCACTTGTTCGTTTCGACCGACTACGGGGTAGGCGCAAAGGTCTTGGACTGTTCGCCTAATCGGCTCACCGACTTACGTCTCCTTCGGACCCTTAGCCTGGAGATAGCCTGGTCTTTCGTCGCGGATTGATTCCCAAGCAAGTAGCATTTCCTATTGATTTGTCCTCTTCACTCTATCATTCAATCGTGACAGCCTGCCTTTCCCCAGCTTGAAGTTCAGTTCTTATTAAGGGATTTGTTTCAAAAGATCAGATGGACATAAAAAGGGCATTTCTCGAATGTGCACTTCTCTTCCTTCAAGTCCCACATCTGATGAAATAGGAGCTTCTACGAGAACAGTTGAGTCTGGGCATGAATATGATATGAGTGTCTTACCGCCCCGTGGGCCCTTACCCATTGTTTGGGTTGAAAGAGCTTGCCTTAGCCTTAGTCTTCATCCCATCCACAGCTGAGTCAATAGCACCCGTAATTCCTCCAACTGCGGTTACGTGGAAAAGACCATCAACAGCGGCACCGGCTACTCGAACAGTAAGAGCAGATAGGCCAACAGCTGATTCAATTGCAAAAGGCACCACCTTCCTTGCTTGCTTTACCAATTGAAGTTTCGGGTGCCTGCTCCAGTTGCTAGCGAGCGGGCTTGTGTTTGTTGTACTGGAAGAGATCCCGTTTCCTTTGCAATCTGAAAAAAAAAGAAATTGTGTCTTTGGCTTCAATCTACCCGGGGGAATCGAAAGAAATCGTATCGAGGCGAAGGTGAAGATGGACAAAACTCCAGGAGCAACGGATTCTCTTTGGGTAAGGGATCGACGGACAAGAGGGGAAGAACATACGGAGGCTAGGAAGAAAACTAGGCATGGATCTAGGCCCACGGGTTTAGGGTATATAAAGGCGAGCGAAGCAGCTCGACCGATAGGGAGAGGACATAGAAGGAAGCTTCCTTTGAAGCAGGGCCACATATATTGCATTTCTGAGACGGGATGGATTTCGTGAGAAGAGATGGTAGGCTTGATACGGATAGAGCTGCTCCACCGCCCCGTGGAGTTCAGTTCGACTATACCCGCCTGAATTCCCTCATTCAGGGAATGGTGGCAGGGACGAAAGAAAGGGTCCCACCCGGCTTAGCAGGAAAGCAGAAATGGATCTGTTTTGTCACTGTCTGTATGCTTGTCTTAAAGAAGAAATCAACAAATCAAGTTGAGGTATCAAAGTCTATCCTGTCTTCTCTTTCGCCTGATGTATGAGATGAGGAATCCCTCATAGCTAGATTCATCAGTAGCTTAGAAACTAGGAACTGGATGAGGGGAAGAGATGAGAATAGGCCTCGTCCATTCCATTATGGCATTCTCTTCTTGATCACCGGATATTGATAGAAAAACAGTCACGCCAAAAGTCAGTCTAACAAGCGAGAAATTCCTATCCCTCATTCACACAAGAATGAAACTCAACTATCTTTCCTGAAAACGAGAATGAGCCTGACGACCTCCTATCGAGCACGTATAGAACCGGGCTCTCAATCAGAGAGGCGAGAGCAATCTTTCTCACATAGAACCCTTCCATCATCCAAGACTTCATGAAAGGTGAGAGAGACCTAACTGAACTGATGCTCATCCCGGTCTTCCCTTTCCTCCTTGTCCTGAGCATCCTATCGACGAACGGAACTCTTTGAAGCCCTACCTTTCACCCTATCCCCTTGGTCGAGTACGTCAACTACCTATATACCTTGAAGGCCGAGAGGTGAAGGATAGAAGGTCACAACACAAAAAGAGGGAGGGGGACCAAAGGAAAGAACTTGCAGAGAAAGATCCCAGATAGCATGGGTATAGTAAGATGAAGGCTATTCGGTATAGCTCGTTAGAGGTGATGAAGACTGTCGGTCAAGGATCAAATGAGAAAGTTGGTCTTACAAGAGCTAGTTTACTCAGCCTTCTATTTGAGTTCGTCTTTCCAGGAAAAAGGCTGTTTGTGGAAGTCATCAGTTCGAGCCTTATTATCCCTAAACCCAATGTGAGTTTTTCTATTTTGACTTGCTCCCCCGCCGTGATCGAATGAGAATGAATAAGAGGCTCGTGGTATTGACGTGAGAGGGTAGGGATGGCTAGATTGCTGGGAGCGAACTCCAGGCTAATATGAAGCGCATGAATACAAGTTATGCCAGAAAGACAATTCCGAATCAGCGAAGCTATAAGTAATGCAACTATGAATCTCATGGAGAGTTCGATCGGATGAACGCTGGCGGCATGCTTCACACATGCAAGTCGGACGGGAAGTGGTGTTGTAGGGTATATAAAGGGTGAGTAACGCGTAAGAACCTGCCCTTGGGAGGGGAACAACAGGCTGCTAATACCCCGTAGGCTGAGGAGCAAAAGGAGGACGGGCTCGCTTAGCTAGTTGGTGAGCTTACCAAGGCGATGATCAGTAGCTGGTCCGAGAAGATGATCAGCGGACTGCCGGGGAATTTTCCGCAATGGGCGAAAGCCTGACGGAGCAATGCGGTAGAAGGCCCACGGGTCGTGAACTTCTTTTCTCGGAGAAGAAGCATCGGCTCACTCTGTGCCAGGTAAGACAGAGGATGGATCGATTGGGCGTAAAGCGTCTGTAGTTTTCCGTCAAATCCCATCAACGAAACTACGAGTACGGTAGGGGCAGAGGAATTAGTCGGAGGTGAGTAGTAGGCCTACGATTGGTGGGTGCATTAGTATGTCTGTATGCCTGTGATAGTATAGGCAGGAGTTTCTAGCTTGCCTGTTCCATGACCGAAGGTTGAAGTAAAGCGATCGAAGGAGGCTCGGTTTCAGAAAGAAAGGGAAAGAGATTCTTCCCCACACCTGATCGATAGTCAAATCGCCCAGTTGATTCCGAAACGTCACATAAAGCGAAGGATTTTGTTCTTCTTACTCCGGTTAGGTCCTATAGAAACTGCTGACTTACTCTTTCAAGTCAGCAAGTCAACTACCTTGAGTAAGAAGAAGGTTTTTTGAAAGGCCATCCTTTTTCTTTTCACTCGAAAACAGGAAATGATCGATATCCATTCTCCGGATAAAATGTAGAAGTGATTGTTTGATTTTTCAGTCTAATTCACTAAAAAATCACAAGAGAAAGACAATTTCTCTTAAGGGGCGTAGCGCTTTAGCCCTTCTTTGATTCTTAAGGTTAGGGAATCTTAGGCTTTTTTTCGGATGTACTAAGAAGAGATTTCTATATTCTATCAAATGGGTGCGGCCCTCTGGAGGTGGTTGTCTTATACGAGTCATTGAATTGCAGTCTCATTGCTATGGTATATGTTCTAGTGTCGTTGCTGAATTCCGAGCGCTATATGATCTTACTGTTCAAATCAATATCAGAAAATGAAAAAGTACATGTCCTATTGTTCGATTCCAAAGTGATGGTTTCTTTACTTACTTCAACTGACGCCTTGGTAGTTTGCTTAGGCCCAAGTGGTTCCTTGCTTCAGGGGGTTCGATCTTCTATCCAAGCTAGAGAGAGGAGAGCTGGTAGACTCATTCGCTGGCCCACTTGATATATATCTGTCTTTCGATTCATGTATATGCCTTTTTTGACAGATATTTCGCTATTAGGCATGGAGCACGAGTCCGTTACCAACCGGCTAACCTTTTTTCTTAACCACCTCATTCCTCTGACCCTTAAACAACGGGAGTGATGTCCTAATCCCCACGGTGTTGCCCGATAGTACATGGGGAGACTGATTGGACCTAAACCTTTAGACAGTCTAAAGGCTTCCTCTTCTCTTTTCCGGGCTAGCTCGCAAAACCTAGACTCCGCTTGGATTTCGTACGTTGCTAACCTCTTCTTCATTCTTCTTCTCCTCTTATCTCCGAGTTCTTCTTGAATCGAGGAGTTCAAGCTCAGCTAGGACAGTTTCTCTCTCCGATGGCTTGGGTTGATCCTTCTATGTTCATCGAAGACTGACTTATCTTCAGTAGTTTTTCAGGTCATCCTTTCCAGCTGTACAACCTTGTTCAGTTAAGAGAAAGCGAAGGCCGCCTAGGGTATATAAAGGCGAACAAGCGTGGTCGCGATAGCGACGAAGAGGACGATAGCCTAGAGGAGTAAGGGAGCTTATAGAAAGAGAGGGGACCCGAATGGGTCGACGAAGCGAAGCCCTTGCGCCTACCCATAAGCTAGGCGATGGAGTAAGGCGATGAAGAATGATATTCAAAGTGCGAAGAAGAAAGGAAAGGGGTGAAGCTAGTGGCTAGTGATTTCCCGAGGCCCACGGAGCGGTGTAGGCGCTTTCCAGAGGTTCGGTTCCGTCGAGGAGCTACATTTGCTCAGCTCCTCCGTACTGTCTTAACTACTCTTCGCTGTTCTTTCCCTGAGATCTTGGGTTTGTACTGAACAAGCAAAAGGTTTTTCAGAGAAGATAGTCAACTATTCTTTAGTTCACCTGACTTTGTTGTCTAAGGAAAGACTCGAAATCTCATAGAATAGACAGATCGTATCGTAAACAGGCTTTCGCCTCTACGAGACCTTCTTGTTGGTATTTCCCCGGCTTTAGCTAATTCATTCCAATGAGAAATTGTTCAAGATGACCAATCTAGCTAACAAGGTAGCTTTGCCAATAGGATTTGATTCAGTTGTCAGTACAAAACCTACGATACCCTTTCTATGGAATCTTCGTCGCTACTCAGTTGGTAGTCGAATGCTATTGGTTGCAGAAGCTTCTTTCTTTCTCAGTTCCTTTAGTATGGGATGGTGTCTCGATCAGCGAAATCGGGTCTGGGCTAGGAACGACTACTGAGCTTATATAAAGAGAGGCGAAGTTGGTCAATCCCAGACTCTTTTGCATAGGGAAATGAATTCAATCAATTCAGTCAATCAAGGGAATCAATTCAGTCTGCAATGAAGAATCCATGAAGAAAGGATTCCTCAAGCAATTCAATCAATAGAGATTCCTATGAACATTCTCTAAATGCTTCTCTAGAATAAAGACTAAACCGAGACCAGACAAGCCGAGAACATCCATATGAGAATACCTATAAATTCATTGACTCTCTTGCATACCTCAGGGAGCCGAACAAAGAGGTCTTCTTTCATTCAATACCTATAATGAAATCCATTAAGAAATCCTTTGGTATAATGAAATCAGTCAAGTTCAGAACTTCTTCGAAGTCTACATCGGAGAAATCCCCGTCAAATGAAAACATAATTGACTGACCTACACTTGATATCAATGAAAGAAAGGAAAGAAGGACTCACTTCAAAAGCAGCAAACTCTTCCCCATGGGATTGATGCCACAGTGATTTAGTCAGCTGCACATTTCTCTCTAGAGGGGCTTGTTCTCGAATACCCGCAAGTGAATCAGATCTGGGCGTACTCATCTTTAGAGATCCAGCGGGTGAATACGACTGAACCGCTCCGTGGGCTCCAAGCCGTCTTGATTGGGGTTGACTAGAGAGGTCTTAATATAGTCTCCGTCATTGCCCGCGAGCGAAGAACATTCCTTCGAAAAGGAAGAACAATCAGCACAGATACACAAGAGTCTTACTACGATATCAAAATCACCGCAGAATTGCCCAGCCACACATCCAACGAATGATGTCAGACTAGAAAAGACGCAAAGAAGAAAGAGACTCTACGCTACCCGCTCCGTGGGTCGCTATGCGACGAATAGGACGAAGAATAGATTGACGAGATCGAAACAATTCTCCTACAATATCTCGTTCTTGAAATCCCGTTGAAGTTGAGTACTTTTTGATCATTTAATCAACTTCAAATTGAAAGCAGAGATCCAGTCAAGTAAGAGACCGTCAGTGATCCATAAGGACTCTGACCTGCTCCTTGTACGCGAACGAAACTACTCTTTGCCAACTACTCTGTGGTTGCGCTTCGCTAGACTCGATCCGTCAATCTTCTTCTGAGAAAGATGAACTCGAAAGAGAATCTTGAAATCACTCTACTCTGAAGATCATGCTATTCACTTGAATTCGATACATACTCATATATGAGATTTATTGACACGCATTTTCAGATCGATCTTCCAAGAAACACTAGAAGCAAGGTCGCCCGTATGGGCGAACGAGTAATGAACTCTATGGATCACCAATTCGTCACTTTCGAGAAAATCACATCAATCCAAAATGATTCCGGACGAGGCATCGAAGTGGAGGTGAGCCGAGAAGAAGGTTTTCCGATAGGCGAACCAGAGGAAACAAAGTTTCTACAAGAATGTCGTGTATAAAGAAAGAAGGTGCAGATTCAGTGAATCAGAAGCATCGACTGTGAGGGAATGGTCTCGTTAGAGACGAAGGGCTTTGCAAGACCCACGGGGCGGTACGAAGGAAGTAAAGGTGAAGCAGGCTTTCTATCTTCTTTGGCTTGCCAATATGACAGAGATAGGCCCTGGAGCCGCTGACGTATAGGCCTATGCACTGACATTCTGAAATGAATGGCTGCGACAAGTTAGGACATCCTTTGCTTTGAAATTGATACCGATCCAGATCCATACGAGTAGAATGGACTATGAAGAAGTGGGAGTTGCTTTAGCTTGCTGCAGCTTGAAATTGCCTTGTCCCCTCTTTCAATTGGCGGGTCACTTGCTTATGACCTCGTCCTCGGCCGAACTTTTGAGGCTCTTCTACGACCAGCGGATCCTCTTCCTCGTCCAGCATTCGAAGGTGGCCCACCAATTTTGGTTCTCTTCGTCCTCTTCGAGTCCGGAGGCTCGAACTAATGTATCACCGCCCCCGGTCCCACTCCCTTCTGCTCCTTCATCCTCTGGGACGCAGAAAGATCCTGCCGCTGACATCGCTAACATATAGTCTTCATCTCCACCTGGTGATAAAGAAAGCATCCGTGCTCATCTCTCAAGACGAGGGACGCGCTTACAGAATGAGAATGGAAATAGACGTCACTGGGTTTTCTTTTCGCCTAGCGAAGGAACGAATTGCATTGCTTGCTTGTTCAGTACAAGCCCAACTGTGATGTCCGAATAAAGAGTAAATTGCTTCAGAGAGATCACTTCAAATGAGAAGCAGCCTCCTTACTATCGATAACAGACAAAGAAGCTGAGAAGTCAAAAAGCGTAGTACAAAGTAGCTACGAATGATAGAAGTGACTAAGCTTGGCATCGACACTGGACTCTTCTCTCCCCTCCGAGGGTCTATATCCTATAATGATAGAATAGGCCCAATGCTGACTAGCAGCAAGCGGATGGACCTGCTTGTATAAGAAATAGAATCTTTATCTATGCTGTTCGTAGCTCTAGAGCTGTTAAGCTAACTACGATGGTGAGTTGCATAAAGGGAGGATATATATCCGATGGTTGGGTCGAAAGACTCGTTTAGTTCGTCAAGTAGGAGGTGAGCTGCGTACAAACTGGACAAAAGAGACTTGAAGCTGAGAGCTAATCGTAAGGTGCCCCTTCTTTCGGTTGAAGGAGTAGTACTAGGAGCAAGGGCATGCCCATAATGCCTTTTTGTTAGATCTGCTTCCCGAAAGCATTGATTGAGATGAGAGGAAATAACTTCACCCCGTTCTGGGAGCATTCCATTCATTTCTCACATGAAGAAAGGCAAGCGACCACGCTGGTTCGCCGCGTAGCGCATAGACCCAGTGCCATCCGACAGCACGATTCAGCGGGTTGGTGTATAGCTCAACGTATTACTTATCTCTCTCGCTTTCTTCATCGATTCAGAGATGAAGAACAAGAAATTGAAACACTTTCCAACATTGTATTCATCATCTTTTGGAGAATCAAACTTGAAGATTCAAGAGGTCAAGGGGAGTTTCTGAACTTTTCTTCTTGTAATCTTGTTTTCTATCAGAATTGTGAATCCATTGATTATGTTGACTTAGTTTTCTTTATGGGTTATGGATAACTGATGTTAGATTGTAGATTCTGAATTCTAGGGTTTGATTATTTACCCCCAAATAGATCTATTCTCCTTGTTTTCACAAAGTATTAAGGAAATTCGAAACCGCCCCGTGGGTCTTTCATCATTGGAATTTTATCAGCAATAGCTTTAGAATTCGTGCTCTAGGAGATTAGACAATAATCTCACATAAACTGTACTAATAGTAAGACTACAAGAAATGACGAGCGAAACTCCTCGCCGTTCACCCGAAGAACCGACGAACTGGAGCGAAGTACTAAGAAAGTGAAGGCAAATGACGACGCCGGTGATAAAGGGAGATCCTTTAAGGATACTCTTATGGGCGATAAACTGACCGGTGACGATTCTCTGAAGGATTCTATGGTAGAAGACTGGGACTCGGATGAAGATGATGCCAATATGGGTTTGGTCTTCCAATTCCAATGGTGAAGGTGACGAAGGAGATGAAGAAAACTCTTCGTGAACCATGGAAGCAAACTCTCAGAATCAAGTGACTGGGGAAGACGGTTTACTAGAATGTCTGAGTAGAACGAGTAAGCAATTTGTGGAAGTTCATGGAGGAATTTTACCTGATTGATCTGGGGAACGGTTTCTATGCCGTTCAATTTGCTAATACCGATGATCGAATCAAGGTTATGACTGGCATGGAAAATCATGGATCACTATTTGACGGTTCAAAGGTGGAGACCCGGCCTCCCATGCAGTGATTCCCTCGACCGCGGTTTGGATTCATTTTCCGGAATGCCCCTTGGAAGATTTTCATGATGATTTGCTTCTTGAAGCAGCTCAGTTTATTGGTACGGATCGACTACACAACGTCCATGGCTACCAAAGCCCGTTTTGCCCGTGTTTGTGTAGAGGTGGACCGGGGTGAAGTATACTTTGGTGTCTAAGGTGAGTCTTGGGTATGATGTCATACGAGTTGAATATGAAGGACTGCACACTGTCTGTTTGGATTGTGGGACATAGATCGGAATTATGTCAATCAAGGGCTCCTGGTAGCCAGGGCACAAATGATTCACAGTCAAACTCCTCTCAACAAGCGAATGCCCAGACCGCAGCCATTCGTTTCGCCGGAGGTGTCAGATATTCTGACTAGCCCGTGATTTCAGGTAGCTCAGAGACCTATGGACCGTGGCTCCTTGTTCAGAGGCGAGGAAGAAGGAACCGCAACCGTAATACTAGCAAGGATGCTAGGGAAACAAATCGTTTTTCAAAGCTCAGTAATTCATATTACTGATGAATCTGTGGACAAGGAAACTTTTGCCGTTGACTCCGTGAAAGTTGGGAGTGAATCTCTCAAGGCTGGAGAGCATCAGCGTAATTTGGGTAACAGGAAGGATAGGAAACGTGCGCAGGGAGCTGAGAAATGAAAGGGGGTTGATAAGACTTTGCCTGGGCCAAATGATCCAAAAGGAAGACATAACTCAGTTGGGCCTAGTGAGCCTAAGATGAAGCAAGCTTTAGTTATTAAAGAGGCCCCCATTAGAAACAAGACCAAGCCCTCTTTAATAGAAAGAAGTAAGTTGAGGAACGCCAGCCAGTAGCGTCAGTTGCCAATGGGATGACTTTCAAGGATCGTGATTCAATGGAGATTGCTACTCGTTCAGAACCAGTCCAGGCAGGAGTAAAAAATTGTGGGGAAGAACACTCCAATGATCCTCCTTTCTCGGAATCTAATATGGAGACCGATGAATCTGATGCCGTGGTTACTGCTAATATGCAAATTGATGTCCCTGCTAAGCAGGAATCGCCCCCCAATCTTTCTTATGTTAATTCAAATCATTACTTGGAATTGCAGAGGTACTGGTAACAGTGTCTTTTTGCGAAACTGTCAAGAACTTCTCTTGAGAGAGAAGCCTGATGTTCTATGTTTGAAAGCGGCTTGGGGTGCTGGCCGTAAATTGGCTCGGAAATGACGTTTTGCTGATACGTTTGAAGTTGCTGCCAGCGGGTTTGCTGGTGGCTTAATCCTTCTATGGAATTCTAAAAAATGAAATGGTGGTCACTTCATGTAATGACCAGTGTATACATACTGATATTTCATGGGGTGATAATAGTGCAATCTTTTCCTTTGTATATGTTCAACCGAATAATGTTAGCATTTGGGATCACATGAAGGGTATGTCGGTATCCATAAACAAACCTTGGCTCGTGATGGGCGATTTTCATGATTTTAGCTTGTTGGGGGAAAGAAAAGGAGGCGAGCGATAGCGAAGACCTGCTTGAATCGGATTTTGAAATTGAGAGAAAGAATTGCGGATTGCCAGCTAATGGATCCAGGTTGTTTTGGAGGTCTTTTCACTTGGGTACGTCAATGCCAGGGCAGAGTCATCTTACAGGAAAGATTGGATCGCCTTCTTTGGAATGATGAAGCTCTGCTTTTGTTCCCTGAAGGGAAACTCTTCTCTCTGTCTAGGCTGTGTTCGGATCATAGTCCCATCATGTTTTGCTCTGAACCATCTCTTCCCCAGAACAAAGAAGCTCGTCCTTTTAGATTCGAAGCTGCATGGCTTACCCATGATGGCTTTGATAGTTTGTTCAAAGAGGCGTGGAAGAAATCCTCTCATTCTCTTCTTGAGGCTGTTTCGTCAGTAACAGAAAGTATGAAAGAGTGGAAAGATAGGGTCTTTGGTAACATCTTTGCGAAGAAGCGCTCTTTGCACAATCGTCTTCGGGGAATTCATAATTCTTATGGTTATGGGTCTTCAAGACAATTAGAGAAGTTGGAATCTGAACTTCTCAATCAATACCAGCTGATCCTTGCTCAAGAGGAAATCTGGTGGCTTCAGAAATCTCGTGCCAATTGGATTATGGGGAGAGGAAGACAAAATTTTTCCACAATGGTGAGAAGAAATCGGAACAAGATGAATAGGTTGTTGGTTAATGGTGAATGGTGCAGTGATGTTGCTCGGCTCCAGAATCATGTTGTTGAATTTTTTGAGACTTTCTTCAAAGGGGTTAATGTGGGTGGTCACTCATTATCAGATGGGTGCTTGATTCCTCGCTTACTATCTGATGAGGTTTCGAGGCTTGAAGCACAGGTGAACTTGGAAGAAGTCCGACATGCTCTTTTTTCCATGAATGGCTTAAAGGCTCCAGGTCCGGATGGAGTACAACCGATTTTCGACAGTGGGACACGGCCATTCTCGCCTTTGTTCAGAACGCCATGAGTTCAGGTCATATTCCTGAATCTTTGTTGAAAGCTCATATGGTTTTCATACCGAAAGTTGAGAGCCCAGAATCTCTTTTGCACTTCCCCTTGCTCGTCTAAAGTGATTTCGAAGGTTTTAGTTGCAAGGTTGCGTCCCATTCTTCAGAGGGTTGTGGGACCTTTCCAGAATAGTTTCCTTGCTGGTTCAGATAACATTCTCATTGTTCAGGAGATGGTCCACAACTTGAAAGGGAGGGGGGGCTCTATGATTCTCAAACTTTCTATTCATAAGGCCTATGACACTGTAAGCTGGTCCTTTCTTCATGATACTCTCCTTACTTTTGGTTTTCCTACTCATGTTGTTTCGCTCATTATGTACTCTGTTAGCCACATGAAAACCTCTATTCTGTGGAATGGTGAGATGCTCCCTGAATTCTTTTCTGGGCGGGGATTACGCCAGGGAGATCCTATTTCGCCATATTTCTTTCTTTTGGTAATGGAGAGACTGTCTCATATGATCTTGGATAGAGTGGAGAAAAAA